>CAUYPK010033858.1:0-21761 GCA_963574355.1 Loris lydekkerianus
TCAGAAATCTTAATTTGCAAACAGAATGTGCCAAGAGCCTTTTGCTTCCTCTCATATCTCTGGCCCCTTTCTGTATTTACCCACACTGGCTTCCTATCTGTTGCTCAAGAGCCAAGCTGTTTCCAACTTCAGGTCTTCACATGTCTGTCCAGAACATTCTTCTTTTCACCTCTTTTCCTCTCTTTTTCTTCTCTCAGGTGTGTCATCTTCTCAAATCTAAAAGCGGTTTCTTCTTTAATCTCTGCCTTAGCAACCTGGTAGTTACTTTTACAGAAGTCATCATAAGTTTTAATTATTCTATTTACTCACTTATTTAATTTTTGAATTTCATTCCCATTTGGACTATATGCTCCAAAAAGAGTGATCATGTTGTTTGTTAGCTATAGGATACCCAATGCCTTGTGCAAAGCCTGGCAAAAGGTCACAATTGATGGATATTTGTTAAGTGAATGCTTCCCATTTTTCAATTTTAAGAGAATTGTTATTTTTATGTGACCATGTCTTATTCCTCAATTACACTGAAATATTTTTAAGGAAAGAAACAGTATCTTAGACATTTTGCATCTTAGTAAATATTCATGGAATGAATTGGTTTACTTATGCATTATTCATTCATTTATTCTTGTTTTTCAGAATTAGAGTTATCCATTTACTTTCTTAAATCTGTATTTTATGACAGTGTGGGTTGACATTTTGGGGGAGCCCTTTAAAAATTAATTTAACAGACATAGAAAGATGTAGATGTTTTAGAGTTTGAAACTCCTATCATTTTGACAGACATTTTGAAAGAAAAAAGGTAACGTATAATTAGGTACTGGTCCTTGGGAAGGGACCTGTGTACATGAAGGAAGAAGTTAGCAACCATGTTCACAGACTTTAATCATATATGAATCATATGAATCTATAACTCAAGCTTTGGCTAGTTTTGCTGCAAGTCAGCCTCTTTTCACTGGACAGAAATCTTGATTGCGGAATGTGTCTTCTCACACTATGTCCAGCATTTGCAAGACATGCATCTGAGCCACATTCTTCTCACAGACTCTTCTGTCTGCCCTAGATGCAGTCCCACCTTTGCTGCTCACTCCCATCATTCCTGTTGACTGCACTCAACTAAATGCCAAGTACATATCAGTCTGAGAAGCCAGCCTCCCCATGACAGCTGTTAATACACTGATACTAATCCTCTGATGTCAGCAGTTCACTTGGCATCGCTTTAGCTTCATACTGGCCTGAAAACCTCATTCTTCCTCTCTTTCAGAAATTTTGCTTAAGTCCGAAGTTTGCTTTCTTTTCCTCCCTTAATGGTCTCTCTAAATCAGGAATTGGCATCTATTTTCTTGACACCCAGTAAGTTTTTTTTTCTGTTTATTATTTCTCCCAAAACGTAGATTTTTTGAAGAGTGAAGGTGAGACAAATGCATAGCATCCATTACACAGTCCATTTGCCATTTCTTATTTCCTAGCTACTCTATTTTCAATACTTGGAGGCAGTTATGATAAAGCCATAAAGTTAAGGGAAAAATGGGAATATACTAAACATGTCACTAAGAATTAGAGTTTCTCAAATAAAATTTCCTTGCAGCAGCAGAAGGGCAGCCCTCTGCCCCACTGCCCATATTTTAGGCCAATGACTTATTGGCTTTCTCAGTGAGCTGGAATTCAGCGGGTCGGGAGACGATCGGCCAGCTGTGAGGCAATGTTTAGGTTAAAAGATCTGTCTCAGAGATTGGTAATGCTGAAACATGGGTAAAGAAAATAAATGCCTTGGAGGACATTGGCTTATCAAGAGCATATTTATCCCATATGAGCACCTTGCTTGCCTGGAGAAATCCAGATATTTAACCTCTCAGGTGGCAGGAGAAGTAGAAAGAAACGGGAGTGAGGACAACAGAAGAGAGAAGGGAGGGGACAGCTGACATGCTTAAAGGTTTGAGATTTCTTTTCTTTTCTTTCTTTTTTTTTTGTTTTTTGTTTTTTGTTTTTTGTTTTTTGAAAGGAGTCCCCACTCCCTGGGCTCTGTTAATGTATTCAACATTTAGTCACTACCTACTGAGTACAAGGTACTTTGCTTAACCATTGGAATACAGCAATGAATAGGACAGAGCCCTTGAGTTTAAGAACATACAGCACCATTGGGAAGAAACACACTATACCATACATTGTTCCCACAAAGGAAGGAGTAACTTTGAGGATAAGGGAAGCCATCACGAAAGAGAAAACACTTGACCTGCAAGTGGCAGACACTGTTCACTGCTGACTCGGGTCATCCTACTGGTGACCCTCTGGGAGATACCTTAGAAATGAGCCACTAGTGAGTAAACCAAGATATTCACCCAGCACCTCCTGTTTTAATTGGTTGAGCATTGCCACTGATAAAGCAAGTTACCATGGGCCTCAGCAGACTGAAACAGGAAGCCAAAGTTGGTGTTATTAAACGCTTTTTGAGTGAATTAATGAAAACTGTTTCTTCCTTCTTCTACCCCATAATTATCCCATGCATAAACTCTGACTATGCTTTGTCTCTAAGGAAGAAAAATTATTATCAGAACAAAGTCTAGACTTTCCTAGACATCTACTTATAGTATGTATACTTCCTCCCAAATTAAAACTTATGAAAACCTCTACTAGGCTAGCTAGCATGGAAGAAGAAGACAGGATTGGCTGGAACTGGGAAAATTAATTCAACAGCTAGGTCTAAAAAGCACAAAGTCCAAAAGTCATGATTAACTCTACTGTGGTCCAGCCATTTTGTCCTATGTTACAACCATAGAAATGCAATGGAGGTGGGGTTCCAGGAAAAAATCAATATTTAAACTCATGAAAATGTGTCAAATACACTTTTTGGGAAAACAGATGAACACTTGATGAGCCATCATCTAACATCCACATCCAACCAGTTCTGAAAGTCAGCTCTATCTTTTCCTCTGCTATATGCCCCTCATTCAGTCATTAAGTTCAGCCTTGTTATTTTGGTTTTTAGGAGGTCCAGAGATAGGTGAGTCCAAGGTTATAAATTCAGCAGCTCAAAGAATTGATCAAGGACTTGGGTTTTTTTCTTCTTTCTCTTCTGTCCTTTTCAACATGTTGTCTCATATCTGTAGGCTTTTCTATCATGGTTGCAAGGTAGCTGCCACAGCTCTAAGCAGCATATCGTCACAAATCTACAACAAGCAGCAGGAAAGACATGAATCCCTGCCTCTGTCCCATACTAAAATTGAGAAGAAAAAATACAAAAGGCTCCTAGCAAACATCCCACTATAATTATTATTCAGTGTTTCATACTTAAAACTATCACTGAGAAGAGAAATGGAATAATCATGACTGATTTGCACTAATTCACATTCACTCTGTGGGGCTAGAGAGAGGACCAATGGTTAGTATGCTTCCAAACATCTAAACAAGATGAAAATTCTATTAACAGTGAATTGAATGAAATTATTAATAAAAACGTCTGTTGAATAGACAGCTCCAGTAGATATCATGGGTGCTCCAACCATACCTCTAAAGCCTACTCTGAAGGACTCCAACAGATAGTTCCCACACTAGTCTAAGTGCTTGGGATACTGGCTCCTTTGTGGAGCTTATAGTCTAGTGGAAGAAACATAAAGCAAATAATATAATCTGAGTGTGATATATAAATCATACCCAAATGAAAAATGAATGTGGTGATATTTTTTAAAAACTGGAAATAGAGCAGAATGGAGGAATTATTTTAGATACAGTGGTTGGGAAAGGTTCTTAATATAGGTAAAATCTTCACCCTTCACAAGCCTTGAAGGAAGAGTAGTAAGTGAGATTGAGATTAGGCGTTAGGATGAGTTCAGATTTTATTATAAGGTGCAGCAGAATGTCACTGAGGAATTTCAAAAGGAATTGTTGTAATCTTATTTACATTTTTAAAAAGTCATTTATGTGGGGACGAAAGTCGTAGTTAGAAAATTTGTTAAGTAGAAAACATGAGTGAGACTGATACAGACCAGAATCAGAATGGTTGTCATCTGTATAGTTGGAGAAAGGTGATTAAGATAAACAGGAAGCTTGAATTTACATTTATATGTAATGTTTTACTTCTTCTTCTTCTTCTTCTTTTTTTTTTTGAGACAGAGTCTTACTTGTCACACTCCATACAGTGCCCTGGCATCACAGCTCACAGCAACCTCAAACTCTTGGGCTCAAGCAATTCTGTTGTCTCAGTCTCCTGAGTAGTTGGGACTACCAGCACCTGTCACAACACCCGGCTTTTTTTTTTTTTTTTTTAGAGAGGGGGGTCTTGCTCTTGCTTAGGCTGGTCTTGAACCTATGAGCTCAGACAATCCACCTGCTTCAGCCTCCCAGAGTGTTAGGATTACAGGTGTGAGCCACCATGCCTGGCCAAATGCTTTACTTCTTTAAAAAATTTATAAGAAAAGTAAGGTCTTATTATTTAAGCAAGTTATGAGGTGGTTATGTTGTACATAATATTCTTTATTGTTCTTTATGTTTGCGCCTGTATTTTAAAGGCACATTCTATGTATACCTTAAAGGCATATTTATTGTTAATTCAGGTGACTAGCAGAGCCTGTCAGGGAATGTAAAGGCCTTCCATTTGGGGTCTGGCACTTGAGACTCATGTCTCCTCCAAAGAAGGCAGCTGCTACCCAGCCCTAGTTATCTGTTGCCAAGCACAAACTTGGACCTTGTGTTGCCAGAGAAATAATAATCTTGATTTTTTTTTAATGTGAAATGTACAGATTTTGAAAAGCTGGAAACTAATTCAAATTAGCTCAACAAAGCAAAATGAAATACTATGAGGAGCTAAACAAATAGGCAAGGATGGTGCACCGAATGTGCCCACAGGTCACCGGCCTGCCCCTTCTGCTGTGGGATCCTCCAACATGGTATCTTTGCGTGGCAGGTCTTGGTAAACTGTTGTATAAAATCTTGATAAAATATTAATTGAAATATTTAAGAAAATATTAATATCGTCTTTTATTATACGGAATGTTATTCAAGTGGGGAAGGTGAAAATATTCCAGGGCTTTGAAGAAAAACTGTACTAACCAAATTCCCTGGCGTTCCTGTGGAGAAGAGCTTTGGCTGTGCTAAGGGGGAGTCTTAGCTTCTTGTATACTTGACAGTCTGCAAATCCTTCCCTGTGAGAATCTCAAAAAAGAAGCCAGACTTTTCCATTGACTCCAAGGCTATGTCAGCAAATGCCAGACCCAGCAGGCTCTTTCTATTGTAATTTAAAGTTCCAAACAGCTGAAAATAGTTTGTGCCAAGATCTCTACAAGTGTGACAAACACAGAACATTCTACATGCCCCAGGAGGCCAATTAAAGCTAGGAGACCACAGATGACAATCTCTGAATACAGGCACCACACCTCTCAGAGCTGATGGCCATGATGTATTTTTTTGTTCTCTTATCAGAAATGAAGCTTTGGACTGAAGATTATTTATTATTGAATTTTGGTTTAATTTTTAGCAGAAGTATTTTGGAACTTTTTCTCCTACAAAGAAACCATTAGTTGGATGTTGAGTTTATACATTTAACATCATCTCATGTGAGTGACTTACATAGCTCTTCCTTATAGGTTACCCAGTTCATCAAAATTTGGGATAAACATGTTCTTTGAACAAAACCTGAAGTTACTAAAACCTCTTCAAAAGTGCTGAAAAGTCCTTATGTTATGTTAGAAGTCATTTGTGAATGGAATGCAATAAATTAATTTACAGTCTTAAACATTCAGACCAGAAAATTACTCTCTCTTAAAGGAAGATGATTTCATTTCTTCATTAATTGACATACCTCAAATATTTTAAAATTCTTTATCATTTGGACATTCCATGCTGGTATGTACAATAATATTACATATTGTCATATTACTAGCTAAATGGGATTGGAACAGCCAACAGGGGATAAGATGAACAATTGATCTTATGATGCTCTCATGAATATTTGTGTAACTACTGACTACACCTTAGAAACAATTGGCATAAAGAGAGGCTCACAACAAATTGGAAGCCTTGTGGTGTGTGTTAACCAAAGGCAACAGTGGGTGAAGAAGAAAGAATGGTGCTGATGGCAAAATTTTGCCTACTTGAAAACATAAAAAGAAAAAAATTTAAAAAAAAAGAAAACATAAAAATAAAATATACACAAAACTTAAGGGTGAACCTAGGAAATGATTTTTACTCCATGATTAACATTTTCACGTTTGACTATTATTCACAGTATAAAGAAATAAAATTCTTTGAATTTTTAAGATAAAGCACCAAATGAAATAATTGCATTATTTCAGATGGGTACGGTTTCCTGTCCAATTGTTTACATATAATTTCTACTTACATTTTTATACATTTGACATTTACTGCCAAGTAATTCTCCTGAAGATCTGCTGTATGCTGAACTTGA
The DNA here is from genome assembly GCA_963574355.1 of Loris lydekkerianus. Lineage (NCBI taxonomy): Eukaryota > Metazoa > Chordata > Mammalia > Primates > Lorisidae > Loris > Loris lydekkerianus. The sequence goes on from CAUYPK010033858.1 coordinate 6,395, forward strand.
AAAAATCAGAACATTGGAAGATATTGTGCATGATATTATTATATACAGAGAATGCCAAAAAAAGTGCACACATTTTAAGAAAAGGAAAAAGTTCATTAAATTTGTAATGCTTAAGTTATGTTTGACTTCTGCAATTATAAGAGGTGCTCATATGTGACATATTCATATTCATGTTATTGATAGGTATTGAGTATTATAATTTTAACACAGTTTTTCCCTTTCTTAAAATGTATATACACTTTTTGGCACTCTCTGTATATAGTTTATTCTAGGCAGGGTTTTTTCCAATCTGTTTTTTAAAAACTATTTGAACAAACAAGCAAATCTGTCTTTATGTTGACAGATTGTGGATAAACATATAGAATATAGTTGAAAATGAAAACATTTACTTGGATAATTCAGGAAAAATGAACAACCCCCTCACCTAAAAGGGCCTACCTACACACTCTAAAAGTTTTTTATATGACTAAATAGACCTGTTCTTTATTTTGTTTCAAAGCCAACAACAAATGATGACCACTGGCCTTCTTTTGCTACATATTAAAATAACAAAAACTAACAAGCCAATAATAATTCACTCTGTGCTTTTAGTCAAACTTGATCATAGGGGAACCTTGGAATGAAACACTCAGCCACCTTCTTATTACCCTTGCCAATGCCATTCCATTCTTCTGCCGCAACACCACAACTTTGTGTGGGTAGTAATCTTTCAACCGCAGGCCCAGAGGATAAATTCTCACTAATCTCTCTCCATTATAAGAATCTTGTTCTTTATTAGCCTACAGGTAAGCATGCAGCTGGGTCCAGGAAAATAAGAGAGGAGAATCACCTTGGGAAAAGGAAGTCTCTTTCCTGCCTGCCCCTTTCCTTCCTAATTTGAGTACCTTTCGGTAATGCTGTAGCCATCTTGTGATGGTGGCTATGGGTGAAAGACATAGAAAGCAAAAGAATTTCAAGAACACTGACACACACCCTGATGCTGAAGGAGCTGCCTATCTCCAGATTTCTGTGAGGAAACAAGCTTCTATGTGTTTAGCTCACTCTTCGCCTAAAACTTACAGCTAAAAACATTTAATGAATACATTCAGCGTGAAACATTATGCTGAAAAGGAATCTAGAAACAATAAGTAGCAAATGTTGATTTAATTCTTACAAGGTGTGCATTATCATTAACTTCATTTATCAACAAGGACACTGAGGTCTAGAAGGGTCAGCATTGTTGCTAATGGGCTGCTGTGGTCACCCAGGTTTTGGGCTCCATTGTCACATAATTTTTTGGCATGGTATGTTTGGCAGAACAGCCTTTCTTATATATTATTATATATTTTAGTAAAGCATAGATATCTTTACACATCCAATGTGTAAGCAAAAGAGTTATTAATTTGACATAAAATCATATTATCTCAAATATAATTTAATGGGAAGGCTGACAAAATAGGAAAAACACTAGGATTTACTACCACCAGGGTTCAATCAATAGATTTTAATTTTATTTATAAATAGAAACCAGAAAGTAGGAAAAGTTGGCTTTTTCAACACCAACCATATAAATAGCAATTACTGACAATGTGTGCATTGGGGGAGGGGGTTATCACATACTTCAGAAGTGAAATTAGTACCAAAACTGATTTCCTGTGTGATACCAGTGGGCCATAGTAAGTAACCAAATTTTAAAGGCATGACACAGAGTCACATATTGGGCACTTATTCATGCATAACTTTTGAATGCATAAGCCAATATATTTCTATCATGAACGTTTCATTGATAAACTGTAGTTTTCTCTTCTCTGTAATGGTTCAATTTCTGAGTCTAATTTCTTTTGGCTTTCCCTAGAGCATCTGCTTTTAAATGGCATTAAATGTCTGTCTTATTTGTATTTAGACTCCATATTTCCATCAGTACTTTGATAATAAGATAATGTATTTACAGGCTGGCTTTGATTTCACTTTGGCTTAAAGAAGTCCCCTTTATAGAACTGGGCTTATTAAAATAATTAGGTTTCTTTCATTAAACTATAATAGAAAAAAGACAGATGGAGAGAACCAAAATGGAAGGGAATGTGAAATGTCTCCTCATAAAAGTATTGATAAAACCGTCATGCTGGAGGGCAATCTCTTTTGAGATACACTTTAATTTTTGGCAAATTTAAAAAATGTCCTGGTCCTAGATTACCAAAATCATAATCACTGATACTTTGAAATGGCAAAACTTAATAATACTAGATCCTAGATCTATGGTAAGTTTTTTTTAATTGATTTATCTGTTTAGAAGAGGGTACAGGGAAAATTTAAAGTAAGTCAGATATGTCTCTTCTCCTCCCCACTAAGGGTTGCAATTCTTTGGAGTGTGGTGGAAAAACCTATAAGCACTGTGGTCCTTTGGACAACTTCTTTACAATATCTAAATCTACTTTTCTCATTAAAAATAAAAAGGGGTTCCATAGCCTCAGAGTTTTCATGACAATTGTGTGAGCTAATGCATGTGAAACAATTTTATAAAACATTAAAGACGGTAAACTTTTTTTATTCATTCCCCCTATGCAATCAAAATTTATTCATTATGTGTCATTGTTTAGGGAACCATTTATGGCTAGCTATCATCTGTCATAGCTATTTATGCTTTAAATTATTTTAGCTAACGGAAAGAAGAGCTAATGATGTTAATCCTGAGGAGCCTAAATTTGCCAGCCTTCTAGAGTAAGCAAATAAATATGCATAGCTCTTGTTCTGGGAAATTTAGATTCCTTCACAATTTCCCAGGTGGTAAAATTCTTAGGATGGTGGGGGCCTGGGAGAGGCTTCAAGACCCAGTCATCTCCCACTCTCAGTGCCAATCCCCATTCACTGCCTTGCCTCTGTGACCTTTCTTTGTCTGTATCCTTAACCCCTGTAAATTTCCCAAAGCACCACTAACAAAAGACTGTTGGGTGAGTAGCCAACTTTTTATTAAACAAAACATTTGGGGAGGGAAATATGCCCAACATAGGAGGAGAAAAAGTAAAATTAATCATTAGAAGATTATTTAAACTAAGCTGTCTATTCATCTTTGGATATTTCTCACTGTGTTTTCTTCTACTACATTCTTCTTTTATTCGTTGAAGACCTCCAAATCCCCTGTTTATACTCCCACGCCCAACCAACTGAAATTTCTCATCAATATAGTATACAGAACAATTTTTCAGTTTTTCTCCGTTCAATTTTCTCTTTCTTGACCATTCCTAAGGATCTTGCCATCATTTAAAAATATTAATATGTCCAGTAAGTTATTTTATTAAATATCAAAACAGGACCGAGAACTAAGCAGAAGCATTGAAATTAGACTAAAATATCTTGAAGCACTATGCCAATTGCTTTCATGAATTATTTCATTTAACCCTCACAATAACTCTTTAAGATGGGTATATTATTACTCTAATTCTATAGACAAGAAATCCAAGACCAATTTTTTATCTACTCACTTGTTTCTGTTCTTTTAGTATATTGTTAAAGGGAAAGGGATTTCATATAAACTAGATTTCAATAATATTCTGATCCAAAAGAAGTGAACTGAGATCCTGTCCAATCAAAACCAGAAATAATCAATCCCACTGATAGAAAACAGTTGGAATAAAGTTGTATTTGTGTTTAGCTTTCTCTCCCGTTCACTGCTTTCATACTATGATTAGCCTCATACTATATTTATCCCCTGATAATATACTTGGTTTTATCACTCACTCTGCTTTTTACACTTATTCACAATAGTATTTATTAATTTATTATTATCACAGCTTTGGAGGAAATTGGCTTCCTACTTTTATACCTATTGGGAATTCATGAGCCCTTGTCAAACATGCACAACTAGTTGATAACAGTGCCAACATTGTTGCTTCTTGAATGGCTTCTTGACATTCTCACATGATTTGAGCTTTTCTTTATTATTTTTAAATATTTGGGAAAATTCAACATGATTTTGTGGCAGAAGGACAAGGAATTTGGAATGGTATGTTCTGATCTTGTTACTCTCCTCAAATTCCTAAAAGATCTTGGGCAATTTAAAAAATATCTTTCATTCTCTGGAACCTCATTTTAAATTGAGGATAAGGCCTAGTTCATAAAGATAGAGAATCCATTAAGAAAGAGATGATTTGAAGAGATTTTTCTTACATGATTTTAAGAGATTTTACAATATATAAAATCACAAGACATTTTATGATAGTATATGTTCTAAATATGAATTACTATATGTAAGTGGTCATAATTGAGCTTAAGAGGACTTAATTTATACTTCAAGTAATGTTAGTCTTAAGAAAATGTTTAATAATCAAAAGAGAAGGAAATCATTTTTTTTTATCAGTTATTCAGACACATAACTTAAAGAAGTGATTGTTCTAAAAAGATTATGATGAAAAGATTATTATGAAAAATTATACTTATAGAATACTGTTTGTTTACTTTCATATTTCTAAAAAACACAGAGCTATGATGCTACTTTTATTTATTTTTTTTGTATTAGTCATTATTTACTAACTTCCTACTGGGCCTAACATATAATGTTCTCTTTCTTCTATCCCATCATACATACAGTCGTTTCCTTTATCCTTCTACTATAGGATAGAGGATATTATCTATTATTGCTCAGTATTCATATCAGTGTAAGTTTTTGAAAGCTGAGCCATTGAAACAATTATGATTACTTTGCCTTCACTACTAATTTTAACATTTTCCCTGGAGTTAATAATTGCCACATTTTTCTTCACTTAAATTTCTTAATATACTTATCAGGAATTCAAATTCAATCCTTGAGCTCTCTATTATTTGCCTTTAACAGTTTAGATAAATCAGATTCTTTTACTTTCAACTTCTTGGAAAAATTACTCCTTCTGACCTACTTTGATCTGAAGTGTTTACACCCTGGGGACTAATTTTATTTGCTGGTCTCTTCTTCCCAAGTCTCTTTTTCCTTTACTTTTCTGGAGTCCTCCAATAGCTTTCAGACAAAGATGTATAGAAGAAAATTTTTTGAGACCATCATGTCTAAAAATGTCTTTATTCCATTTTCACACTATGTCAATAGTTGATATGCTGATAGAATTCTCCTTTTAAACTCACTTTGCACCAGAATTTGCAGGCAATTGCTCCATTATATATCCCTCAGTGTTTATGTGGAGAACCCCAAACCTTTTTGATTCCCTCTCTTTTGTTTGCAACCTGTTCTTTTGTCTGTGGAGCTTGTTGGATCTTCCCTTTGTCTCAATTTTCCGAATTTCACAAAGATGTGCCTTGATGTGGGTGTCTTTTCATTTGTTGTGCTGGGTGCTTTATAAGCACTTTTTTATCTAGGAAAGTACATGCATTTTCTTCCCCTCTATTTTCTCTGCTCTCTCTTATTGAACCCTAAAAAGGCTAAGTAGTAAAATCTCCAGGCTCTGAAGTCAGATTGCTTGAGTTTGAAACCTGGATTTTCTACTTAAGAACTGTGTAACTTAATTTTTTTGTGTGATTTAATTTTCCCACTAGGACAATGGAAATAAGAGCACCTACATCATAAGCTCTTGTGAAGATGCAATGATACAGTGTATGTAATGCCTGGCACATAGTGCCATATAATTGGTGTTGATTTCCTGAACGCTTGATCTAATATTCATATTTTTTTCTGCAGTACCTGCCAACTCTTTATCTTTTTGCTCTACTCTCTGAGAGATTTTCTCAACGGTATCTTCCAACCTATCTACAGTTTTTTTAACCTTCTTTCATTTTTTAATTTCCAGGCTTCTTGCTTATCTCAGGTTTGTGCTATCATCACACCCCCTGACATGTTAATGATTGTCAAATTTTCTTCTCATAGCCTCTGTTTCCTCCAACATGTTGCTTTTACTTCTTTTTCTTTTTTCCTTTATATTCCATGTAAAAGTCCAGTAAACCTGATTATCTGCTCATATTTAAGGACACAGGACAAAAGCATTGATTGAAAGATCTGAGCAGGGGGGATAATTATCAACTATGGATATCATAGTAGGATAGGTTGGCTAGACGTTTTGTCCATGAGTTCCCAATTTCAGAATGTTTGCATATATTCTTTGGAAGAAAAAGTCTAGCTTCCAGGGTTCTGGGAACCAAGTAGGCAAAAAGTAGGCAGATACTTGACAAGTGTCCTGTGTCTGCTGGGGTCTAGAGCTTTGTTGTATTATCCTTAAACTCTTCTACTGGAGGTGGGGGGAAATCTGACAGCTGCATAGAAAGGATGGGTAGATCTGGGGATCTAACTGCCCTTTAACCAGCTTTTATCCATCTTTATTTTAGTTCCCTTCATCCCCACTTTCCAAGAGTGCTGTTTGCCACTAATTCCTAACATTTTTACAGGATTCTGTAAAATAAACTGAATTAATTCCTTATTGATTCCACTGGCAGCTTGAGATTTAGCTTCCACTGCCAGCTTGAGTTTTAGCTTTCTCAGTTGTGCTAAATCAGTATCACTTTTCATCTGTGTACCAGGTCCCAAAATTTTGTGCTATTTTTCCTCTTCAGTCTTCCCCTAGTATTTTTGGTTTCATATTTTCCCAAAAATCTTTTATTTTTTTAATGGGGTTGGTGGAGGGTACTAAAATTGGATGTGGGTATGTTTAGTCAGCCATTTTTACTTGAAAGATTGGTCTTTTTTTTTTTTTTTGTAGAGACAAAGTCTCACTTTACCGCCCTCAGTAGAGTGCCATGACAGTCACAGGACTCACGGCAACCCCCAGCTCCTGGACTTACGCTATTCTCTTGCCTCAGCCTACCGAGCAGCTGGGACTACAGGCACTGCCACAATGTTTTGGAAAGATTGGTCTTTGAGATTGCCAATCTCTCTAGATCCACTAAGAAGGACATTTTTTTCAACTTCTCAAAGAAAACTCAAATATTTGGAAATTTGATAGATGTTTGGTTCCATACTGGTGCCATTTACCCAAGTCATTTGGTTGAGTAACTGCTGTGACTCTCCACACTTGGAAGATTAATCCTTAACATCTAAACTCTTGGTACTGAAGAAGATGTGCACCCTGGTAGATGGGAGGCGAGAAGGGGCAATGTAATTATTGTCTATCCTTCTCTACTCCTTAAAAACAATTTGCTTTGTTACAAAACAAACCAGAATGGATACTCTGTTTGTGGGAAGTAAAAAAAAAAAAAAAAAAAAAAAAAAAATCAATTAAGCATAGGTAAATAGAGAAATGAACAGAGTTCTGGTGACAGTGAGTCTTAACACTAGTTCAGTTCTTTGATTTCATACCTTACCTTTGTATCCTTCCTAGCTACCTGTATTGATGAATTATCTTTGTATTAATTCACTAAAGAATCAGCATTTTCCCAGTACTAATAACTTAGGAGTGATTTTCATCAACATAACTACTATGTAATTTTTAAGTTGCCTAAGAAATTATAGAGACATTTTATTTCTACTTTGATATTTTGCTCCTAGAAAAAAATAGACCCTAATAACACAGAACAGTTAGTGGAAATATCTAAAGAATACAGATGAATAAAGATCCTCTTTTTTGTGTTTTTTTTTGTTGTTGTTGTTGTTGTTGTTTGGGGCAGAGTCTGACTTTGTCACTTTGTCGCTCTCAGTAGAGTGCCATGGTCGTAGCTCACAGCAACTTCAAATGCTTGGCTCAAGTGATCCTCTTGCCTCAGTCTCCTGAGTAGCTGGGACCACAGGCATCCATCACAATGCCTGCCTATTTGTAGAGATGTATTCTCACCATTGCACATGTGGGGCTCCAACTCCTGAGCTCAGGTGATCTGCCAGCCAAGGCCTCTAAGAGTGCTACGATGACAGGCCTAAGTGCCAGGTCCTTAAAGACCCTTTCTATCTCAGCTTGCCTTCCCTTATTCAAATCCCATTGAATTTCATTTAACAAATGGAGTTTCTCAAGGTTCAATTTTTCTAGAACTTTTTCTTTCTTGAGATTTCAGTGCCTGCTTTTCTTTATCTTCTAGCAGTATGTCATAATAATTTGATAAGAAATTATCAAATTCAGAATTATTGCTTAACTAATAAGGCTTATCTTCTTTATTTATTTATTTTTTGGTGTCAGAGTCTCACTTTGTCGCCCTTGGTAGAGTGACAAGAAGTCATAGCTCACAGCAATCTCAAATTCTTGGGCTCAAGTGAGTCTCTTGCCTCACCCTACCAAGGAGCTGGGACTACAAGCACCTGCCACAATGCCCAGGTATTTTTAAATATAAGGTCTCTCTCTGGCTCAGGCTGGTCTGGAACCTATGAGCTCAGGCAGTCCACCCACTTTGGTCTCCCAGAGTGCTAGGATTACAGGCATGAGCCACTGCACCCGATTCCATCTCCCCATCTTCATTTTTAATTTGTTAAGTAAATAGGTAGTATGGAATATCTATTGTCCTAAATACATAATTTTCTTGCATATTTTATGTGCTGTTCTTAGCTCTAATAGCTCATAGCTCTAATATGGTTCCAGCTTCTGGTAATAAAATTATTCCTGGTCATATAATGACATAAATGTATAACTCTTTTGGAGTAGAGGGCAGAATACCAATGGTTATGGCTATTTGGTAAACACATTGATAATCACTGTCTTGCGGGCTCTTTCTGTTTCCAATTTTTTGGAACTTGGCAATCAACTGTAACACAAATATCTGCAGCATATGTAACAACCTATGACGTATCATCTCAGCCTACGTTATTGCTTCTCTTATCTTTATTTTTCAACACTTAAAATGTAGACTATTCCCTTGTCCTTTCTCACTGCTGTCTCTTTTCTCTTCTTATGCTCCTTGTTCTTATGAAAAGCTTTCTGTATGTAATAGGCTACAAGATCCTCTAAACCTGGATCTTGATCATTCACAGTTTCACCCAATTTAATCATTTTTACATATTTTTAACTAACTTAGAATAGCAACCTCAAGGGAAAAGATGAAAACTTCAATAGAAATCAAAATAAAATAGTAAATATAAACAAATCATTAACTTAATTCCTCCCTCAAAGTAGGAAAATACAGCTTTACAGTAAGTATAGATAAGAGCTATTTGTGTTCTTCTGGAAAGGTAGTACTAGTTACTTGAGGAATCTGTAACACATTTAAGCCATTAAGGACTATAAACCAAGATGAATAATCCAACTCCAAATTTCTTACTATTTCAAATATCATTCAATACACATCAATATATGAGCTATTCTACCTATTCCAGTTTAATTTTCTTTAAAACACAGTATTATAATTTATTCTCATAGGAGACAGTCTTGAGATTTTAATGTGATTCACATTGTCTATCTAAAAATGGCTTAGAATCAGTTGTCTATCTCCTCAAACACTGTGATATGTGACTTGCCTTTTATGAGGTATGCTAAATGTGTCTTCCATTTCTTTGAGCTGTTTATGTTAAATCTGTTATTACTTCTCTAAAGCCATATTCTGAAAAATAACTAGTTCAGAATGATTGCTCTATTAACTTGAAAAGAAGTTTTTATTTTAATGAATCATAACACAACCCTTTTGCAGATATTAAAAGTATTAAAGTTGAATTTTATTCCCTACAATTGTGTTTAAATAATATACTGACTACATTTTACTGGAGGCCAATATTGTCACCAAATACATATATTAACCTCTCAGGGACTGTGAACAACATATATGAAATTAAATTCTTTTCTTCATAATTCTTAGGTCAAAATAAGTGAAAGTATAGACATAATACATATAGTATATAAAATATATGCTATTCAGGGTGTGTGTGAATCAATTTGTAAATCCAAACCTAGCAAGTGTTAACTATTCATCTTTACTTTTGCCATCACAGTTTTACAATATTCACTCAATCTTCTTATATTTGCATCATTGTAGAGACAGATATAATTAAAAGTCCATCAACAAAAGGAGAATTGAGACTTCTATATTTCCCATTCTAGATTGCTTGTGTCTCTATTGTACCTCTCTCCCCCAAATCTGTCGTATAGTACAAAAGCAGAAGCAAGCATAAAGTTATTCATTAGCTCAGCTCTGCCCTCCCTGGATTCCAAAACATTTACTCCAAAATTGATTTCTTTAAAAATATATGTTAATTGATTATGTCCCAAAATGTGTTTTGGATGGTAATAGATGTTAGAGGAAAATAAGTCAAGAAAGGTTTCTGTAGCCAAATTAATTAAAATCTGGGTGGTTTTTTAATTGTAGATTGTTAAAGACTTTAATACGTTATAATATGTTTATTATATTATAATATAACTCAGGAGTGAATTATAGCATAAAAGTTTCCAAAACTAATTTGAAATTATTTAGAAGTTAAAATAGGGAAACCTATTTTAAAGGAGGTCATTTTTTGTTCTAAAGATCAAGCAGCTGTTGGGAAATACTTAGAGTCTTGTAGCGCATCAATTGTTGCTCTGTAAAATGCAACAACGGATTTTAGTGGGGAGCAACCTCTTTCACTATTGTTAATTACATATTCATCTTATAAGTGACTTGTTTAAACTAGTTTCAGACTTACACATGTGGATTTGAATAGTTGATCCTCCCCAACCCCTAGATTTATGGAGAATGAGTCTATAGAGAAAAGAAGTATGAAACCAAACTGGTTTTTATACAGAGTCCAGAAAAAACAATGCTCTCAAGAGACCTGCTTTATAATGATAAATTAAATTACTCCAAACTCTAATTTTCCCTGGGAGCCAGTTTTTACAAACACATTTTTCCATGTCCTCAAATGAGCTGTTACTGTCACCTCACTATCAGACATCCCAATAGGAGGCCGTTAAGTTTCCTGTTGAGACAGTTTGAAGCTAATTCAGTAACTTTAACATTTACTTATTTCAGTTATTCAAAAAGTTCAGTGGATTTTAAGAAATGCTTCTTTTTTAAAGGAGCTATTCCTCTGTGATTTGGCTTTCATATGCTTGGAGGAAACTTTACCACCAATGTGGTGCCTAAAGGACAGTAGACCCAAATTATTTTATTTGTTCATTCAATTAACATTTATTGAATTTATTTTGTGCCCATTACTATGCTATTAACTGGCATAAGAGAAAGAAAACCTAGATCCTGCTCTCAACTTGCATGAAAATATTAAAGTACACAGTGAGAAGTGCAACAGTACAGGTACAATGGGAGTCAGCTGTGCAAGCGTAAGACAGTTCAGCAACAGCACTACCAGCAAGAAGCCACAATAGTGTCTCAATGGAAATACTCTCTGTTAGTGGTTCTCAAACTCTAATTCTTATGCACAATCACCTCTGGTTTTTAGTCTGACATGTAAGGAACTTAGATGTCATCACTCCCATCCTCACAACAAAGAAAAGCTAAACAAAGTGAAAATCAACAACTGTTCTTAGATACAGCAGAGAATTGAGACCACAGGACTCCAAACGCTAAAAAGAGAGTCAAAATACCAAGAATCACAGTTGCAGGAGCAGCAGCCCAGTAGCAAAGTCCTGGACTGGTGGAAAAAATTATAATGTAATTGGTGATTTGCTAAAGACTCAATGTGAACTAGATTGAGAGTTAAGAACTCTGTAAGATCCAGTTTGGGGCTGACACTATTTTTATAATTTTTACCTACAAGAGCCCTACCTAACAGCTTCTAAGAGTAAAGTGATGAGGATCAGGGGAAAATCCCTTCGTGTTTTGGGCAAGGGGAGGGGATGGTAACCATTCTGAAATAAACCCAGAACCTTTTGTCCTTGACAAAGGACTTCCCTTATAAGAAACAATTTTACAACTGACCTTTGGAGAAGAAAAATACCCAACTCTAAACCCCTCAGCTGCCCTGCCTAACCTAAGGAGGACGGGTAGGGAAGATGAGAAGCAATTGTAAAGGTCACAGTCCAGAGGCCCAAGCTCCCTGGAAGACTGAGACCTTATCACAGGACTTTAAACTGCCCACCCTCCACACACATATTACTGCCACATTAGTCAGGCTCTTAATAATAACACCTGATCAAAGCTGAAATGACTACAAGGTTAAGATCTTATTTAAGAAGGAGTCTCTAGAAAAATACAAAGACAAAAGGGGAAATAAAAGACAAGACACCAAAAGGAATTTTAGCCTCTTACACCTATAGCTGCAGCAAACTGGAAACAGCCTAACAAGCAGCAGACACAAAACACAGCCTAACAAACGTGTAAACAAAGAAACGCACATTAAGGCCAGTTCCCTAGTTCCCTTGGTTCCTGTTATCTGATATATCACTTTTTAATTCTAACAAAAAAATTACAAACCATACTCAAATAAAAAAAAAAAATAAAACAGTTTGAAAAAATAAAGCTGGTATCACAAACCAGACTCAGACATTCACATATAGCAGAGATTTTAGTATTATCAAACCAAAATTTTAAAATAATTATGTTTAATAGTCTAAGAGTGCTAATATTAGGAAAATGTATACAAAATGCAAGAACGGATGGGTAATACAAGTAGAGAAGTGGAAACAAAGAAGCAAACAAATGCTAAAATAAAAAATACTGTTAACAGAAATGAAGTATGCCTTTGTTGGGCTTATTGGTGAAAGGGACATAACTGGGGAAGTAATCAGTGAGCAGAAAGATACGTCAATAACATCTTCCCAAAATAAAAAATAAAAAAAGAATACATCCCTTCCCCCCAAAGAAAACCCAGAACAGAACACTCAATAACTCTGGGGAAATTACAAAAGTTGTAATATATGTATAACAAGAATACCAAAAGTCAGAGAAAGAGAGAAAGGAGCAGAAGAAATATTACAAGTAATAAGGGCTGAAGTTACATGAAGTAATGAGATACTAAACCACAGATCTAAGAAGTTCAGAGAATACCAATCAGGATTAATACCAAAAGATTTACCTATTAAATCTGCATATTGAAACTTCCACTATTCAAAGACAAAAAGAAAATCTTGAAAGAAGCCGAGGGAAGAGGAACTTACTTACACAGGAATAGTGGTGAGAATTATATCTGATTGATCTTCAGAGAACAAGAAAAGAGAGAAGTGAGATATTTATGATGCTGAAAGAAAAAAATGACAACATGTAATTCTGTATCCAGTGACATTATCCCTCAAAAGTGAAATAAAGAGAAATAAAGATTCTCAGACAAACAAAATTTGAGGGAATTTGTTGCCAGTAGACTACTTGCAAGAAATGTTACGAGAAGTTCTTTAGAGAAAAGGAAAATTATATGGGTCAAGTATTTGGACCTACATAAAGAAAGGAAGAATATTATAGAAGGAATAAATAGAGTTAAAATAACATTTATTCTTTTCCTTTTTCTAATTGATCAAACAGAAAATTTCAGATGTCTGAAATAATAATAGCAAAAAATATTTTGTGATTTTATCTTAATAATTAATGACAGCAATGTTATAAACTTTCTAACTTTATGTGTGCTTCATGCTGATTTTCTGAGGAATTTTTTTTTGTTTGTGTTATTCAATATCACAAAAAGGATGCTTTTTTTTTTTTTTTTTTGCTAATCAGTTAGTGTTTGTATATTTAATGTGTGGCCTAAGACAACATTTTTTGTTATTTATTTTTGGGGTTTTTTGAGACAGAGTTTTCTTTTATTGCCCCAGTAGAGTGCCATAGTGTCATCAGAGCTCACTGCAACCTCAAACTCTTGGGTTTCAACAATCCTCCTGCCTCAGCCTCCCCGGTAGCTGGGACTATAGTCACCTGCCACAATGCCTGGCTAGTTTTTACAGACAGGGTCTTTCTCTTGCTCAGGCTGGTCTTGGAACTTCTGAGCTCAAGCGATCCACCCACCTTGGCCTCCCAGAATGCTAGGATTACAAGAATGAGCCACTGCCCTCAGCCACCAAGACAATTTTTATTCTTCTGATGTCTGACAGAAAAAAAAAAGGTTGGACACCCCTATGAGTGGTAACAATCAGGAATACTTTTTTAATAGGTACTTTCCCTAAGCATAAAATGGTATATTGTTATTAATGTTTTAACCTGGACTTGGATTAGTTGTAAATATATATTGGAAACTCTACGGAAATCACTAAAATATTTTCAATTTTATTTTTATGCTAAGAGAGGAGAGAAAATGGGGTCATAGACATATGTTCAATTAAAAGCAGAGAAAGCAGGCTGGGTGCAGTGCCTCATTCCTGTAATCCTACCACTCTGGGAAGCTAAGGCAGGTGGATTGCTTGAACTCAGGAGGTCTGAGACCAGCCTGAGCAAGAGTGAGACCCTGTCTCTACTAAAAACACAAAAAATTAGCTGGGTGTTAGGGCGGGTGTCTATACTCCCAGCTATTCAGGAGGCTCAGGCAAAAGGATTGTTCAAGCCCAAGAATTTGAGATTGCTGTGAGCTCCAATGATGACCCAGCACTCCACCCAGGATGACAGTTAGACTCTGTCATTAAAAAAGAAAGAGAGACATATTTTTATCTATAATAAAAAAAAGAGAGAGAGAGAAAGAAAGCAACAGAAAGATGAAAATCAAAAGAAAAAACAAAGAACAAGGATAATAGGCATAAAATAGTTAAATAATTATTTTAAATGTGAATAGTCAAAATATATCAATTAAAAACAGACTGTCAGAGTGGGTTAAAAAGGCCAATTAAACAATATCTATAAAAAATTTATTTTAAATTAAAGGAATGGAGGTCAGGGTCAGTGGCTCACACCTATAATTCTAGCACTCTGGGAGGCCCAGGGAGGTGGATTGCTTGAGCTCAGGAGTTTGAGACCTACCTTACAAGAATGAGACTCATCTCTATTAAAAACAGAAAAACAAACAAACAAACAAAAAAAACAACAACAACTAGCTGAGTGTTGTGGCAGGCACCTGTAGTCCTAGCTACTCAGGAGGCTGAGACAAGAGGATTGTTTCCAGGAGTTTGAGGTTGCTGTGAGCTATGATGCCATGGCACTGTATCCAGGGCAACTGAGTGAGACTTTTTCAAAAATAAATAAATAAATAAATAAAATAAAATAAAGTAAAGGAATGGAGAAAGATATGCCATGCTAACAATAATCAAAGAAAGTTGGGGGGGGGGAGCTGGAGACAAGATGGCTGACTGAAGCCAGCTTTCCACAGAGGCTCCCATCCAGAAGGACAGTTAAAGGACAGAAATTTAGCAAGTAACCTGGTGGATTACAGTTTCACTAAGAGAGAAGGTGGAAGAACGCACATCAATCCCGCTGAGGTGAGCTGCGAACCCAAGGATGCAAACAAAAGGTACAAAATCCATCGCCAAGCGGACAGGAGTCCCCTCCCCCATGAGAACGGCTTGGAGTGTCCCACAAACAAACAAGCAGAGTTCAAAGGTCCTCCCACTCCACTCCATGGGAGAGACCCTCTAAAAACTGGACCTACCTCCCCTACTAGGGTGACACGACGTTCTCCTGCCATGCATAAAACTGTATAAAACTGTATATATTCTCTACCTGCAAC
>CAUYPK010033860.1:0-86140 GCA_963574355.1 Loris lydekkerianus
ATGGTTGAATGGATAATCAAAATGTGGTATGTACATACGTTGGAATATTATTCAACCCTAAAAAGGAAGGGAATTCTGACTCATGGATGCCCCTTGCGGACATTATGGTAAGTGGAAATAAAACAGTCATTAAAATACAAATACTGTATGATTCCATTTATATGAAGTACCTAGAGTCATCAAATTCATAGACAGAAAACAGAATGGTAGTTGCCAGGGCTTGGGAGGAAAAAGAGATGAGGAGTTATTACTGAATTGTATAGAGTTTCAGTTTTGCAAGATGAAAAGTGTCCTGGCGATTAGTTGCACAAAAATGTGAATTTACTTAACAGTATTGAACTGTACACTTAAAAACATTAAAAATGGTTAATTTTATGTTACATGTATTTTACGAAAATTTAAAAAATTGAAACCACAACAAAGTTCAAGAAGAAAGAGCCACTATCTCCCTGAACCAAGACCCTGCCACTGTGTCTTAGTTTTACAAACTAATGGGATGAGAAAAGGAGCCCATCGCTCAATAAAGCCTCAAAGACTTCTAAAATCTGAAGATATTGGCACACCAAGCTTTTCTAATGCCTTTAATTAACTTCATAATCCATTTTGATCTACATTCCCTCTGCTTGTTACTTAATTCAGCTAAAGTTACTCTCAACTTTTCAGTAATGATTAAAAATGTGATACTTATTTGTGTTGGCACTTGACCTTAGACAGTAGCGAGAGAAGAAGCCAAAGCCTCAGATAAGTCATGACATAAAAAACTCAACCTTTTCTTCCCAAGGCTGTTGTTTTTAATTTGTCTGGTCCTGCTGAGCCCCAAGGTTAACAAGGGCAGGACTTATCTGTTTGGTTTTCGCTACATACATATGCTCAATGAACTTCAGTCAACCAAAGCTCTAAGCATGGTCACTTACATTCTGCTTAGAATATTTACACGATCACATCTTCTCTTAATATGAGCAACATGTGAGCTTCGTGATTTACTCCAAAGAAAACAAAAACATTTACAAAGAAATCTCTTCTTTTTTTTTTTTGAGTCAGAGTCACACTCTGTGGCCCTGGGCAGAGTGCTGTGGTGTCATAGGTCACAGCAACCTCAGACTCTTGGGCTTAAGAGATTCTCTTGCCTCAGCCTCCCAAGGAGCTGGGACTATAGGCAGCTAGTTTTTCTATGTTCAGTAGAGACGGAGATTTGCTCTTGCTCATGCTGGTCTCAACCTCCTGAGCTCAAGTGATCCACCTGCCTTGGCCTCCCAGAGTACTGGGATTGCAGGCATGAGCCACCATGCCTGGCCAAGAAATTTCACTTTTGAGAAGAGTAGAGAGGTACACATTCTACACCAACTCATTGTTTCAGCACCATTAATTACTGGTTATACATCTCCACAGAGGAAGGAAAAAGCCAGTTTAATCAAGGTACTCTGCACAGTCCCTATCCCCACATCTCACATCTCACTCCTAACAGCGCAGTCTTAACACGAGGTTCAAGTTGAAACCCTCTCAGTGATATGCTATTCTTCCTTCTAATGCTCCCCAAGTGAGCCACAAAGTCACCTTTAAAATTTTACTTCTATCAGGATAACATTATTTTTCATCATTACAGAGTTTTAATTTCTTTTATGTGAATGTGCAGCCTTTGATGTATTGAGCCAATTAAGGGAAACTTGGTTAAAAACCAAAGGTAAAAAAGGGAATTTTGGTAGAAAGTAAAATAGAGATTTTTTTTTTTTTTTTTGAGGAACCCAATTTGGTAGGAGTTGTTGTCATTGAAAGAAGGTTTTTTTCCCATTATTCAAACAAAAACAGGGTCTGACCTGTGCACCCTGATTGGCTCTGTCACTCTTGCTGTCCCTGAATCTTCCTCCCCCTGAAGTCTTGGAGAATTTCTCAGCGGCCACTTGGCATTGCTCCTGAAATGGAGAACATCTCTTCAACATCCCAGCGGGAGGGAGGGTCAAGGTTGTGAGACCAACACAAAAGACAGGATGGGACTGAGTGATCACACACGTTTCCTTTGGGTTAAATCTTAATAATACCAAAAATGTCATCTTACCTGGTTTCTCTCATAATCAGAAGGGTCACAGGCTGTGAAGGGGTGGATACACTTTCTCCCACTTTTACACCAAGCACAGCCTGTTGCAACACATACGGGGCATCTGGCAACACAGAAAACCAACTTAATTCCTACATTTTTTAGGAAGGTACCCATCTTCTAGAATTTCCGTCTGTGGTGCAGCAAGCATTTAAAAGACCACCCCACCAAAAAAAAAAAAAAAAAAAAAATCCCTGGACAGACTAAGAGGAGCCAGGAGGAGAGAGGACAGTCCTTTGAGGCTGGGCAGAGGACTGACTCTGTGGCTTGCTCTGGGAAGCCCTCAGTCGATGGACTGTAATCACACCTGCAGGGGTGTTGCCATGGCAACCTGAAGCTAAGGTCACCTTTTGGTCTGTCGATAAGAGGAACCGGGTGGATTTGTTTCTGCATCTAGTTCTGCTATTTGTCTACCCTCAGGTGAGTCCCCCTGGAGACTGAGCTCTCTCTGCCCCCACCTCCACCCCTCCCAGCAAGGCCTCACTCTCTGGAGCAGCCTCACTGCCCATGGCCTGGAAGATGAGAGACAAAAACGGTACCTGGTGGCAGAGGGAACGGGGTGCCAGTGTTTGCTTTCTAATCAAATTAAGGAGGAACTGTGTCTACCAATCTATCACGCATGGGCAACCGTGGAGGACTTGAGAAGCGTTACAAGAATAACCAGAGTTAAAGAAGGAATGATACAAAGGAATTTGGGGCTGGTCTGGAAATGTTGCCAGGGGAGGCCAGAGGAAGCACAGGCAGGGAATAGGGAAGGGGGCTGGCCAGGGGGTGGGGGAAAGACACAGACTGTATTTTATATGGTACATTCTCTAAGAAATGCTGGAGCACTCTGAGACCGCGTCCTGCAGAAACTGCAGTTTTGATGGGAGGAGAAGATACAGACTGGCTTCTGTGTTTTAGGCCACCGATGTGAGCAGGAAGCAGGTCTGCGGTTTGCATGTGTGCCCAGCCCCCTCGGGGTGATGACTGTACTAGTAAGTGCTTTCCTCACAGGAAGCAGTCACTGCCAAAAGGGCACTGCTGCTCCAGGGCAACCTGGGTTTCAGGGCTGGTTCTTTTTTTTTTTTTGTCTCCTTCTGTCACCCTCCGTAGAGTGCAATGGCATCATAGCTCACAGCAACCTCAAACTCTTGGGCTCAAGCAATTGTCTTCCCTAAGCCTCCCTAGTAGCTGGGACTACAGGCTCCCACTACAATACTTGGCGAGTTTTATTTACTTATTATTTTTTCAAGAGATGGGGTCTTGTTCTTGCTTAGGCTGGCCTTGATCTCTTGAGCTCAGAAGATCCAGCCACCTTGGCCTTCCAGGGTGTTAGAATTATAGGTATAAGCCACTGTGCCTGGCCCAGGTCTGGTTCTTAATTGTCATGTTGTGGGACCTGGGGCAAGTCACTTCCTTTCCTCTGTCCTCTAAAACTGGGCATCAAGGGAGCTATATTAGCTTTAAACTCCCTTTGAGGAATAAAGATCTATTTAATTTTCCTCCTTTTCCCCTATGTTCATGGACTTCCGAGGCTTTCTACACCAAGCTTTGCGTGTTTTCCCCCTAAATTCCTTCTGTTTCTTAGACATACTAACGCTAGGCCTTGTGTGACTCCTCTCTCTAAGGGCCTCAGTGGGAGAAAGGTCAGGTTCCTCTCCTAAATGCTCTGGAGCAGCCTCCCACTCAGTTTCATGTTCAAATTCCTTTTCCCCATAGAAACAATGGTCCCTAGACCAGAGCAAAAGAAACTCACATATGGTACTCACACAACTGGTCAATCACACGTGGGGGGAGCTACAAAATCTCCACTCACACAACTGGTCAATCACATGTGGGGGGAGCTACAAAATCTCTACTCATACAGCCTCCCCTTGTTTCCATGGGGACCTCCCATCCCAACTTCCAACCGGAAACACATTTCTTCTGCCTTCTCTCTGCATTAGGGGCAAGGAGTGGGGTGTGGCCCTAACTCAGGGGTGTAGGTAGCAGCTCAGAAGGGCCAAATGTAAGAAGGGGGCAGAATGAACATGCTCTCTTGGTGAAGGAGATATCGTCTTGACCCTCTCAAGTATGACTTCTCCTTATCCCCACACTTAGGCCTTCTCTTTCTATCCAAACTCCTAAAAATGTTCTGACCGGGGAGAATCTACAGTGCCCCATCTTCCGTGTCTACTTCAAGGCTGCCTCTTGGTCTTAGGGAAATATCCTCCCTGTTGGCATGAACACTTAGGCACAGTGGTTCTCTCTTGGTGGCCACAGCTGACTTGTCAGGGCCTGAACGCGCGAGCTGGGCTTATTAGCTCAGGGACTCTCCAGCCTCCCATTAAGGCCGTACTCCAAAAGGCACTTTGGAAAGTTCCATCCCACAAAAGAGTTCTTTCGGAAATTGAAGAGTAAAACAAAGAAATAAATTACGACCAATGAGAGAATATTCAAGTTTCAAATAAAATCTTACCCTCTTAATGATGAGCAGTTGGTGAAGTTGAATCTGTCTGATAAATTCCAGGAACCGAAGGAGAACGTCACGTTGACAACTGAAACATCTGGAGCAAAAGGGGAAAGAAAGTCATTTACGGTGGATTCCTGCTATAGGCGAGCATAGTTGTAAACGCAAAAAAAAATAAATATTTTTGCCTCGTCTGCAGAGTGGGTGGGGGTGAGCCAGCTGTTTGCTAACATTTCAATCAGTATGTGTTCCTTCCCCACAGGCCATTCGCGTCAGGCAGCCAAACGGCACAGCGCAAACCTCTGAACAGACTGAACCCAACTCTACTTCCAAGCCTCCCATGGATAATCACTAGGAAAAAAGCCATTTTACAGCTCATTTACATCTCATACTCTCCCTGGGATCACTATCTCAGCTTGTAATTGGCCAAGGCATAAGAATAAAACAAGTCACCGAGCAAGAAGTGCCCAGAACACGAAAACTGGAACATTTGAGAGGAAATCTTGCACCTTCACAAAAATCCACGCTGCAGATATTTACCTAACAAATGCTGAAGTGTGGTTCCCACAATATTCTTGGAGTCAACTATCACCAAATCTATGATGCAGGTTTTCTTATTTGCTTTTGAAAACCTAGTGATTGGTTAGAAAACCTTAAAAGGATAAAATGGGAAGGATTAAAATCTCCATTAGATTAGCATTATAGAAATGGAATATTTCCGTTATCTCCTCAAATATACACACTCCATCCAAGACAATGATTCTGAAACTCCTGTGGCTATCAGGATCACTTGGGAAATTTATGAAAACACAGATTCCAGGGCCACGCCCCTAGATTCTAATTTAACAGGCCTGGGGTGGGTCCACAACCTGTGGGTGCAATGCTCCCCGTGGAACCATGGTAGAGAGCCAGGTTGGGGTGCCTTACATAGAGTAGCACCTTTCAAACCCTGTTCTGTCCCGGGACCAGTGCTAATAAGAAGGTATTAAAGTCACCTTCCTTTTGAGTTAATGGAAATAGTAGATGGTGCTTGCTAAGTTCAAGTCCTGACAAAGTAAGAAGTTGGCCTGACTTTGCTGGTACCCCTAGTTTTATGACTACAATTTAAGAAAATCCAAGAACTCTTGCGTTAAGGTGCTGCTCTATATCACCAAAATTCTCCCTAAAAGCAAGAATTTCACATAAAATTCTGCTCACATATATGTGAAATAATCTTATGCTCTAAAGTTGGGGAGGTTTGGGGAGCTGGCATGACCTCTTAGCAAGAGTATCTGAACGGATGCTTGATAAATGTTCGTGAAAGGAACATATGGACAGGAAGCACTGAGGGATCTCCAGTGAAAAGACTTTCCAATGGTGTCCAATGATGAAGACTGCAGAAGTCATACTTTTCCAAGCACCAAATATGCACAAAATGTTATTTGGAAATGTCACAAGGAAGCAAATACTGCTAGTCTTTGCTCTGGAAGCACTCAGTTATTCTAGAAGAGATAAAATAACTTGGGAGGAAAAAAATAAAACAATAACAGCACAGTCAAGAAAACCCATATGAATGTTTTGAGTTCCACATAGTACCTGGGTACACGGATGGGGTGCCCGTGGAGGACCACGAGGATGCTAGAATGACAGGGCCCGTCAGAAAAGAATCTGACAAGGCCGTGTGGAAGAGATGACTTTCCCCCAATATTTTAAAGCAGAAGGGGAAAGGGTGAGGCCACTCTAAGCTTGAGGAAGGCCACGGACAAAGGTTTGGCAATGACCGCTGGCTGGCTAAGTACAAGATATGGGAAGTAAATTTGTTTGCCTGCTCAAAATGTGCAAGATATGAAGTTGGACAGTTAAATTTGTGAATTCATCCTAGAAAAAGTACTACATACCTCATGGCTGAATATCATTATGGTCACCAGATGGTCATGGGGAGTATTTCAAAGGTGACCACAGTGACATGAGGTATATAGCACTTTTTCTAGGACAAGTTCATCACCTTAATTGTCCAACCTTGTATTCAGTCAACGGTGGGTGAAGGGTTGAGTACAAATGATGGAGGCTCAAAAAGCAACCAGCTAGCCTTACAAGGTGATCTTAAACACTTCAGCAGCGTGCTGCATAGGCATGCGAGATCCCCATTTTATGACCAAAAGTAACCGAAGTGCATTACAAAGGCTACATAGTGTGGACAAAACAGAAAATTGGCCCAATTTTTCAAGTACTTTGGATCCAAACAGCCACCATAAGCCCAGTGGACTGGTGTATTAAATCCCCTTTTGAGGGGAATGAAATTAAATGAGTGCCGTGATCTGAACGTTAGTGTCTTTCCAAAACTCCTATGTTGGGATCTAATACCCAACACGATAGTATTAAGACATGGAGCCTCTGGGAGCCGCTTACATCAGGGGGGCTGCACCCTCAGGCATGGGATGAGTGCCCGTATAAAAGAGGTTCAAGAGAGTTCCGTTGGTTCTTCTGCCAGGTGAGGACACAGCCACAAGGCACCATTTACATAAAGCTTTTGCCAGACACTGACTCTGCTGAGACCTTGATCTTGAACTCCCCAGCCATCAGAGTTATAAGCGATACATTCCTATTGTTTATAAATTACCCAGGCTACAAGTATTTTGTTAGAGCAACCCAAAGGGACTACGACTTGGGTAACTCCAGTTCTCACCAAAAAGTCAGCTCCATTAACAGTCATCATGCACTCTAGGAGGCTGAGGCCATGAACTTAACTCTACTTCTCGTCTTTCGCATCCAACGAGACTGGAGAATGCTGAGCCCTCACTGAGTGCCCCTGCAACTCCCAACCACCTCCTGCATCTGTCCACTTCTCTCCATCTCTCAGGCTTCCATTCCGGCTCTCGCACTCCCTCTCACCGGGGCCACTGTTGTAGCTTTCTTACCTGACGTTTTGGAACTCAGTCTTTCAGTCTTTTGCTTCTCTGGTCTGTTCTTCACCTTCCACCATTCATTCATCAAACAGCGATTGATTGTAAATGGCTACACTGTGCCAGATGCTGTTCTAAGCACAGCAGTGCAGATGTCTTTCCAACGTCCGCATCCCCTCCCCGATACATGTGTGTATATGTACATAGGAGACATACCCCGGGGCTTACATGTAGGAGGAGACAGACACGGCACCCTGGCCCCTTCCTGCAATATAACTGATCACGCCAGCCTCCAACTTAAACCTTTCATCCTCTCATCACAGCTCCCAGGACAGTCTGTGGTTCACAAGGCCCTTTAGGGACTCCTGGCTGCCTACTTGGGTGTCCAGTTTCTACTCCTCTGCCTTCCACCTTCCCCTATCCCACGTGCCTTAGCCATTCAGAATCTCTTGGTTCTTCAAAGCTTTTTCTCCCCTTCTGACTATCACATACTTTGGTCTCTGCCTAGAATACTCTTCCCAACTCTACAACTGCAATCTCATCTGGACGTCACTTCCTCCAGGAACCTTTCCTTGAACTCTTCCCCCCACCCCCAAGTCTAGTTAGGTGCCTTTTTCAAGTGCTTCTTATGGAACTCAGAATTTACACACTGCATTCATTATTTCTGCTCCTACGGTACAAATACCGAAAGCAAAAACCATCTTAGTTTTTTATTGTCATTGCATCCCTAGCACTTAGCATAGTGCCTTGTACTCAGTAGACGTTCAATAAACACTTCCCATATAGAAGAATGCATGCAATGAACTCAAGCTGATGGAACACTAGCAGGTGTATTTTCTCATCTCACTAGGGCATTCCTTGCATTTCAGATCTCTGAATTATCAGAACCATTTGGGTTCTGGCTTTACTACACTCTCCCATCCAGCTTACCCTCCACTGTCACTGTCTGGCCACATCTGAGGGTGGGGTTCTGGAACTGAGGAGTGAGGTACAGCAGAGATGAGCAAGATCCCAGGAAAAAGTGGGAACCAAGAGGTAGGGAGAGAGTGGAGTCTACAAAGGGGGAACTATTCAGATTCTCTGTTATTTGGTGTTCCAAAGTTATTCCATAACTTGTTTCCTTAAATGATCCAAAGGCAGGAAGTTCACTTTCTTTCTTGACTTTGTAACAAAAAGCCAGAAGAGCCCATATACCTTTGTAGGTTGCTCTGGTGGGGATGGTACAGGTGCAGGTCCGGTTTGGCTGACTTCTGCCCTGGCACAGGTCCCTGCTGGTATCCACATTCCTCACCACACACTTGGAGTGTCTCGGAGAGAAGCTACCCACCATAGTCACCGTAGTCTGTACGGGGAAGAAGACACAGGGGAAAAAATGATGTTTTTGCATCCTTTCTACCCGTGCTAGAACCTCGCATGAACTCACCCTTTGACCTGCCACCAGAAAGAGAATTTTTCAGAAGAGCTGATGTAAAGAATAGATATTTTATTGGCTATTTGGTTTACTCTTTTTGTGAATAGCATTTGACCATTTTTCTGTTTTGTGTGTTTTTTCTTATCAATGTTAAAGAGCCCTCTGCATGGTGTAGATATTAATCCTTAGCTATCATATTTCTGACACATATTTTTCTCCTAATCTACCGTTTGTCTTGTAACTTTTGTTTGTGGCATTTTCTACCCCTACACAATGTGTTTTTCTGTAATCAAATACAGGGTTTCTTGTCTCAGCTACAAAGTGCTTCCCAAACTCTAGCTTACAGACAAATAAAAAATTGTTCCAGTGTCATTATTTTGTTTTTTAAACTTACATGTTTAGTCCATCTGGAATTTATTTTTATGTATAGTATGAGAGAAAGGTTCAACTTTATTTTTACCCAGATGGTTAATCAGTTATGGCATAACCATTTATTAAAAAAACAAACCTCTTTTCCCACTGAACTGAAATGACACTTTTTTATATATTATCGTATATCTGAAATCTATTTCTGAACTCTGCCGTGTTCCAAGGATCTTTTGATCTACTTCTATTCCAATGTTATCAAAGTTTTACTACCATGATTTTAAATATACTTAACATCTGAAAAGGCAAGTCTTTCCTTCTTTATCTTTATTTTCATAATTGTATTAGCATTTCCTAGACACTATTTATCCACATCAACTTTAAGGTCATTTTATCCAAAGGAGTTGGGACTGGGAGTCTAACTGGAATCATATTAAATAGGTGCCTTGATTTTAGAAAAATTTATATCTTTATGATGTTAAGTATTCCCATTCAGGCACATGACTTTTTTCCCCATCTATTCCTCTTTGATTTGGGGTTCATTTCAAAGGCTGTGCCTTGATCTCTCAGGTGTTAAGATATATTTGTCAGCTGTTCCTTATTGCTAATATTATTAGATAATAGGTAAAGAAGGTGGCCTGGGAAATCTACTTTTAAAATTAGTTAAGGGTTTGTTTGTAGTCAAACTTATGATCAGATCTGGGGGGGAGGGTATGTTTGTGCGTGTATGTGTGTGTGTACTTACATATATGTACAGGGATATGTGAGTAGGTACATGTGTGTATATGTACACAAGAGACATACACAAAAAAATCTCGAAATTTCCCCAAGGCAACTTTTTCCCAAAGAAATTACCCAAAGGAACAAGGCAGTCAGGTCTCCTGTTGAGAAGGCAAATTAAAGGAATAAATATGCCAATGAGGGACTCCTTTTGTATCGGGTGGTTGAGGGGATCTGCTGAGAAGGGGAGCTACTATGGGAAGCCGGGAGTGGAGGCGGGGACCCTATCACCTGCTGTGAAGAGCTACAGTCCAGACAACCTGGAAGCGGCCATCTGCTGCCTTCCACCCAGACCGGGACCGTCTGCATTGCCACCTACGACTCTGCTCTCTCCCTGGTCCTCTGATAAGCTTGCTAAGTCTATTCTAGTCCCTGGGGATCACCCCAATCTTTCTGTTTCCAAGAAATTCTGTTTCTGGGACACAAAGCAAGTTCTTTCAGTCCACTTTACCTGGACTGAAGTCCAGCCATCTCCAGGGAATCTGAGCCTGGTAACAAACCCCAGGCCATTTCTGCTAGTTTGTCTTCAACAAATGGCTGAATTCTCATTTATAATAATATCTTCAGCATTTACTATATATATCTGTACCACACATCCTGGCACATGATCACATGTTACCTTGTAGATATAGATATACGTCTTAAATTAAATCCATTGCTCGAACGTAACAAGAGTATTAAAAAGTTGGGCTTTTTTTATTTTTGAGTTGGAGTCTCACTCTCTTGCCCTGGGCTAGAGTACCGTGGCATCATCGTAGCTCCCAGCAACCTCAAACTCCTAGATTCAAGTCACCTTCTTGCCTCAGCTTCCTGAGTAACTGGGATTACAGGTGCCTGCCACTATGCCCAAATAGTTTTTCTATTTTTAGTAGAGATGGAGTCTCACTCTTGCTCAGGCTAATCTCAAACTCCCAAGCTCAAGGAATCCTCCCACCTCAGCCTCCCAGAGTGTTAGGATTATAGGTGTGAGCCATCAAAAGGTTTTTAAAAATTCTATTTTCATTGACTTTTTAGAAATTTTCCATATTTCCTTCTAGTTCTCACATACATACTTTTTACATAACTATAAACATGATTCCATTTATTTATTCCATAAATATTTATCCAGCTCCTAACATATGCCAAGTGCTGCACAAGATAGTGAATATATCAGTGACCCGAACACTTCTGTACTGTCCTTGGCCTCAAAGAGTTCATAAAATCGAAGTATAGAACATTCTACCAGACTAAAACTGGGAGGCCACACAGTATCCAGAGGTCATTGAGTGGTGACAGTAGCCTGAGCTTGGATGGTACAGTGGTTGGGCATAGTCGAGGTATCCTTCAGGAGTAACGTAAGGCAGGATGGTAAGTGGAATGCGGATTGGGAAGGTGTCAGTGAGCTGAGGGATGGATGGAGGCACCATAAGTACCAGGCACTAGGATGGGACACACTGAGGGGGAGGCAGACTTTGGGTGGAAGAGTCAAGATTTCAATTTCGCATGTATTTTGTTCGAGAAACTTCTGTGACAATCAAAAGGAAATGTCACACTGGATAGGGCTTGGATGTAGGTGGAGAAATCTGGGTGGGAGATAAAAGAGACATGAACATATAGGGAGTTTATAAAGTCATGGGAGTGGATAAGATTGTCTATAGACAAATGACGGAGTCTGGGCCTTAAATAGCTTCAAAGAGTCAGAAAATGAAGGAGCAGCAAGGGAGGCCAAGGCATGGCCAGAGCGGAGGAGGAGCGTGTAGAGGGGGTGTGCACAGAAGGCAAGGGAATGCTACCAATTGACCATGCAAAATGAGGGCTTTATGGTGTCTGCTGGAATGGCTACATGGAGTTCACAGGTGACCTCAGCAAAAATAGGTTCAGGGTCAGAAACCAGGCTGGAGTTGACCTGGGAAGACAGAGTGTGTTCTCTCAGGTGCAGTGGAAGGAAAGTCAGTGCGTTGAAGGTCTATTTGTGTGACTCTGGGTCCCAGGAGAGAATGGTTAAAAAGCTGAAGCCTTGGTTTAATAACCCCAGCATGGGAATCCTTCCTAGGTTGATGGTGCTTTGTTCAACCAAACTGGAAAAGGAAGGCGTAAAGACATAAAGGTTCAGACAGGTTGCAGAGGTGGTGGCATGTCATTATTTATCCACGGGGCCAAAGAACTCTTTGCTACGTGACATTCTATCAGGCTGACGTGAGGTGTTAATACCTAACCATTCTGGGTACTGCCAAACAGTGTGGTTATTTTCAAGTGATTAATTCCATAAATGCTATCGCAATAGGAACTTCAGTGTTAGGTCTTTTCTTCTTTCAAGTTATTTCTCAGGATTCTAAGCCTGAAATTAGTGCTTCAAACAGAATGAATATATTTACGACTTTTGAAGCATCCTGCCAAATTGCTTTCCAAAAAGGTTGTGCTAATTGGCATTACCAACACTGGGTGTTAGCTCAGCTTATTATCGTGTTAATTTGTATTTATTTGAAAACTAGTGAGGTTGAACATATTTCCATATTTATATCTACTTTCTGAATCTCCTCTTGTTGAGAATATATGCTTTTGCCCACTTAAGTTTTGGTGTCTTGATGCTTTTCTTTTAATTTTTCCTACCTTTATATTATCTTATAATTAATATTTTGTTGGTGGCAAATATTTTCCTAAAGTGTGTGCCTTAATTAATGCTTGCTTCTGTTGTACAGATTTTTTAAAAAGAAAATCATGTATATGAATACCTTTCTTTTGTTATTACATACCATGTTGCTTTAGAGGTAATAAAATTATACTTTCAAATTATCTGATATTCAATTCCATTTTCTTGTTGGTTCCTCTGTGATTTAGATTTTTATATACATTTTCCTAATTAGTCTAAATTTTATTTTTATATTTAATGTACAATTTGAATTAAATTATGTTTCCATAGTATAAGTCAATTATCTCAACATTTTTAATGAAATCATTCTTTTGCCTCCTTTTATTTTTTTATGATATCTGATCTTTGAAATTTTTATACCTATTTCTGTTCTTTCTCCTGTGATCTATGGATCTAGATTCCTATTTCTGAACCAGAATCCTGCATTAAATTATTGTTGATACCTATGTATTTATGTATCTATCAATCTATCATGTTTACACTCAAATGTGAGTGGTCTTAATTGAATAAACTTTTTTCAAAACATATTTCGTATATTCTTTATCAGTTCAGATTATTCCAGATGAATTTTATATTAATTTTAAGAAAATTCCCATTCAAAAGACATTGAATTATATGGCATCTAGAAAAATAGGGTGAGGAAGACGTGACATTTTGATGGTATCTTCCTACTAAGAAATGTAGAATATGTCTGGATGTATTTAAGATGTTTTCCATTATCTTCCAAGAAAATACCTCACATGTTTTTTGTTTTTATTTGTGTTTATGTTTCTCATTGGTAAGCTTTCACTATGATAAACTATATGTGATAAAATATATATTTACTAAACACATAATAAATAGCCTTCATAGACCACTGTTCTGCTAGCTAATTATCTAGCTAGAAAGAATGGCTTAACCTAAGCTGTTTAAAGCCCAAATCACTACAGTGTGTGTCTCCGAGTAAAAAGAATTTAAAGTATAGGATAGATACCTCACTCTTTGTTTATGTCTGAATATTTTTTTTTTCTTGGAATAGAACCTTTTAGTAATTGAAGTTAAATGTTTTTTTAACCTGACATGTAGGGAAGTCATTAATATTTGAATATTTATTGAACATTACCTATTTCATTTGACTTTTATCCATTTGAATAATATTTAAGGATTATATTTAGATTTCGCAGACATGCAATCATTTAAGATTAGCAATTAATGGTATTTTTGTATGTTTCTTTCCAATAATTATTTCCATTCCTTGTTTCTTACGTTATTATACTGACCGAACATTAAAAACAGTGTCGGTATATCAACGATGGTGGAATTTCTCGCTTTAGTTCCGATTTGTAGAAGAATCTTTCTAGTGTCTCTTCTTTAGAAACCATATAGTTTGTGAGAAACAATTTTATTCCTATGTCTTTTCTATTTCTATTGGTATAAACCGTTTTTACTGAATGTTAAAATCTTTCTCGGTATATAAACATACATAACTTTATACAATACAAAAATAGGATCATGTCTTAAAGTCCTTTTTTTGTGTTTGTGTATGGGAGGCTTTCTGCTGTCTTCTTTTTTTACTTATCTCTGCCTTCCTTCTCTAACACATCAGTCATTCCTCCAGGGGAGCCCACGTTCACAACCTCATATGAATTCCTCCATATTTTTCTCTGTGCTCAAATAATCATGTAGAGCAGTGATTTTCGATTGGTGTGCCATGAGAGGGTCTTGGGTATGCCATGAAAAATTTTAAAGATCAGTAAGTAAATTATTTTAGAAAGAAGTTTTCAAAGCATAGTAAGTATATTCTATTTTTTGATTAACATAATTTAAGCGTGCTGCAGAAG
Organism: Loris lydekkerianus; assembly: GCA_963574355.1. Taxonomy (NCBI): domain Eukaryota; kingdom Metazoa; phylum Chordata; class Mammalia; order Primates; family Lorisidae; genus Loris; species Loris lydekkerianus. The sequence goes on from CAUYPK010033860.1 coordinate 14,412, forward strand.
TTCAACTATAGGTTCAAGTGCACTGTGAGATAAAAAAAAGGCTGGGAAACACTGACATAGCCACATATAGACATAAACATGTCTAGGGACATTTTTGATCCATAGAAGATGATGTAATGCATACTTTTCTGCATCTTTCTGTTTTTATTCAATGAAACCTCTCAGAAATCCCTCCAGGACAACTAGAATTACTCTAATTATTTCTTTTTAATGCCGATCCCATGTAACTATGAGGATGTACTCTCTTTTCATTGTTCTGTGTAGAGAAACAAAGTGTCTTGTGAACAGAGCTTCTGTATTAGATGGGTGTTTTTCTGTATCTACGAAGTTACTAGAATGTTACCAGGCATGTGATAGGCAGTTAGCAAACACCCTTTGAATTGAGCTAATAGATGGAACAGGGGACAAAGACATAACTGTCATCTCCTTAGGTCGGGGTGAATATTATTTAAACAAAGACCTGAAACTTTCAGGAAAGTCACAGATGGCCATAGGGTAGGAAATATTTTGAAATAATATGATCAAGAGATAGAGTCAGATGTCTTTTCAACACTATTAAAATAATAATCATTCCATAGCTGGTTTCAAAGAATAGCTTTGATCAAATTACTAACTTCTTATCTCGTCACCTTGAGAGCGATGGTTAGGTGGAGAGAGGGAGCTAAGGGTTGGGTGAGACGCTTCTGGGAGGGTGAGGGTTAACCACAGCTGGACTCGGGGCAGGGAAAAAAGCACCACTGGTTGTTTGGGTGGTAAGCATTTTTTGAAATGTTCTAAATTAGATAAAGATGGTGACTAATCTATACTATCGAACCTATACACAGAGAAACAGATTGTATAAGCAGCACTTTTTATTTAATGAACAAGGTACTTCCTCCCACTCACTACATTGAGCTGAAATATTACCCTTAGTTTGTTTTAAATAACAAAAGAAAAATATCTTCTGTAAAATTAACCCCTTACCAGAGTCCTGAGTGTATTCAGGAATCATGGTATAAGCAGTCCTCGAGTTACCAACATCTGACTTACGTGCAACTTGCACTTATGAAGGGAGGCCAGTCCAGGTAATAGGTAAGTGTATCTGTTCTAATTCACATGTGAAGTTTGGTGATAAAATTTGCTAACTCATCCTAGAAAAAGTGCTACACACCTCATTGCTGATTATCACTATGTCACCTTAGAAGACTCCCCTTGGGAAGCTATGCACTGATGCCAGGACCTAGTCCCCTCACACCAAGGCAATTTTGGAACTCTTTATCTGGAATGGCCACCAGAGCCATCACTGTAGGAAAACTTCCAATTAAGTCCGTGAACTCCTCCTAGAAAAAGTGTTACAATCTCACTGCTGAATATCACTATGGTCACCCTCGAAGTACTCCCCTTGGCCATCTGGTGACCACAGTGACATTCAGTGATGAGGTATGTAGCATTATTTCTAGGATGAGTTCGTGAACTTAACTGACCGACCTCATACAAATTCAACTTGAAAGCAAACCTACAGAACCTATCTTGTTTGTAACCTGGTGACCGGCTGTACTTTCTACCATTCTAGAAATAACACCAAACTTGGCTCTTTTTCAGACCGATGAGAGAAATAAAAATTTAGCTATACTGATGTTTGCCTACTTGAGCATCTTTTCCGCCAAATCTCTTCACTCTGACTCAGGCCTGGCAGGAGTTAGTATGAAGGCACTGGAAGTTTTCTCCACCCCCACCCCATCCCAAGCCCCACCCCCGGAGAGACAAAAGTGACAACAGCCAAATAACTTGAAATGTGCTCACTCTGATTAGATATGACTTGAAAGCTTGATTCTTCTATTATTTATCACTCATTAAATACTCTGGCTCTTCTGTATTAAATGTTAAATCATCTTAAGTGGTATAGTTCTTGCTATTTATTTGAAATGGCAAAGTGTAAGAGAAAAGAGAAAGTGCCCTATTTCCTTGTTAATGTGACATTCAAATAAAACACAGGGAGCTCAACAGACAGGTCAACTGGCTGCTGATGGGGACTCTGCACAATTATTCATAACACAAGAGCCATAATGAGGGAGAAAATGTCTCCTTCCAGCACCACTGAGATTGTAAGGCAGGAATTCCATTTCCCCGTAGGGCACGGTTGGATTCTGCTTTAGAAAATGCTTGAATATGCCACTTGCTTCCTTTCTCTCACTCAGTGACAGGGCTGAGATGCTGCCAGACCAAGGACCCAGTGGCTCTCCACTGCCCACACTGGTTTCTTTCCACCTTTGCCAATATTGCTTAAAGTCATGTCCCACAGGACAGTGGTTAGGAGAAGCCTGAACACATTAGGGTAAGGACCCACAAGAAAAAACCAAAATTCTACAATGAAGCCACATTTAAGGGATCCTGTGGACCCCAAGTTTAAACTTCTTTTTCTATGTTTTTATTAATAAATCAATATATATTTATATTACATTAAAGGTTCACCTTTCCTCAAATTCAACTATTGAGGGTCATCTTTAGCTCCACAAGACGACACATTCCTTGATGACTATCTATCCAACACCTGACTAAGTAGATGGCATCGGGCAGGCACTCAATATTTGTTAACAAAAGGAATGCGCTGTGATCACTGAGCTTGTTTGAGAGCTAATAGATATTTTACACACAGAAGGAAGTGAGCCCCAGTCATGCAAAATGAGATAAATCAAAATCTTTCCTCTTACCTTGTCTTTAGTGCTTCGAATTAACTGAATTTTAGGGCACTTTTTCGCTCCCAATGAAATATCCAACCAGTTTTCTAAGTCCTCTGAGGGTACACAATCTGCTTGAAAAGTACACCTAAAAAATACAAAAGGCAACAAAACAGCAACTGCACACATGCATCAGTTAACACTATCTCATACTTGGCTTCAGTACAGAACGCCGGGCTTTGTAAAGTGGATTATTGATTTTGAGCGAGAATAGGAACATGATGCTAAAACCATGAAAAGCAAGAAGAAAACAGCAGAGCATTTTTTCCCATCATGTCTAGGAGCAGAGAACAAATGTAGCCAACATGTTGAACTTCGACTCCTGAGCCATCTCTCAAGATGACATTGCCAAATACATCCAAAGCATAACTTCTCGTGGATTCTAAAATAAAGAGCTCTCTTCTGAAAATACCTAGTGAAGAATAGCCCGAGAGAGGGTTTACTTATTGTGTTAACTTTAAGTTTGAGACTCATTCCTAGATTGTCAACCTATTGTGGAGCTTGGCTTCTACTTAAAAAAATAACCAAGTACTATTGTGTGTTTTGCAGTATGATGATTAAATAAAAATATTTCTAGGGCAGAGTCAGCCCAAGAATATGATAAGACATTCCATAACCATCTGCTACATAACATTTATTCAGACAGACACAAAATTATATCAAAAGATATAGGTGAAACATTTTTCAGGGCCACTTTCTCAAGTCAGCCAGCCCAGAGGATTCACCAATAAGTCTTCAGTTGTCACCAGGGCCAGCTGCTTTGACAAACAGAGGATCAGAAGCTGAGTGGTGAGATCACTGGCTGTCTCTATGTTTTAGTTACTCTAGGTCACATTAACTCAGGAACCCCTTACCTCCCCAGATGGGTCACCAAGTTGACAAGAACAAACACCAAGTTCACCAACTGAACATCAGATGGTGTTAGACTCCATAGACGCCTCATCAGATAGTATCAGGGAAAGAAGAAAACATCTCTGGCTATCTGCACCCCTCAAGGCTGAAGATTAAATAGAAGGGGCAGTTGACCAGGGACAGAGAGTTTTAAAAGAAGCCGGAAACACTTGAATCAAGAGATTGAAAATCAACCAAGTAATGACCACAATCACATACTCGGCAGTGGGGAGTTCCTGAGAGGAATGAGGTATGAAGGGGCCCAAATATCGCCGTTGACTTAGAAAGGTTTTATTTCTTCTTCTTCCTCGTCTCTCTCTGTCTTTTGATTCTTAAGAAGTTAGGCCTCATGCCTTTGTCTTTGAGCTCTGTGCTAATTTGAATATGGCAAAAATAGCACAGGAAGTCAGTGAGTTTCACTACACGTCATCCCCTGGCAGTGTCATCATCTTCTGACATCTGGGGAACCCTGCTCACGGCGGGCACATCTGGGGCCCAACTCCCACTGCATCTGTGTCCGTTCCTTCTCCAACCTCACATCCCTGGGGATTTTTAGCAGCCATCCCCCAAAGCCATAAATTTATCTGACCCTTGATGGCTAGCTCGTCCGTCACGGACATTAAATTCAAATTAAAATGCCTCTCAATGTCAGGGAGAGTTTGCAATGGGCAGACAAGCTATGCTGGATTGGAAAACAGAGAGTGACGAAGCTGGTTCTTCAGTTTGTATCTGAAATAGGTCATGACTGTCAAAAACTCCCTGCCTCTTGAACTCCCTGCCTCTCATGGGCACTCTGGTTTATAAAAGGTAATTCCTCTGCCCATAAAGAAAAGAAAAAAACAAGCCAATTCTACAGAGACCAGAGCACAAATATTTTTGTAGGTTCTTAATGCTGCCTGAGAGTCAAAGCCTAAGGCTGCCAAAAAAACAAGTGTAAAATATTTCATTCAAATAGTGCTACAATTTGCCAATTTGTAGGCAGAAAACAGTAGTGCCACTGAGTTATCACTCCGATTTTTGAACTCTTATAACATTTCTTGTCGAAACCACACATTTTGGTATTTAATCATATGCTGCCTCGAATTACAACTTAACTGTTTCTTATGTGTATTTCAGTTCTCCCCACGTAAGCTCTAAGCCCCTCAAAGGAAGCAAGACCGTCTTTAATATTTCCTTAGCAAATCCCTCAGTGTCTGGCAGCATGAGATGCAAATACTAAGGTTTCAATAAATATTTTTCAATGAATGGATGAAATATGAAATCTCTATGGGTCCTTTCTGTTGGTGATTTTTCTTTCTAGAGTTTTGATTTATGTCTGCCTGACTCCTTATGCTAAAGAGACTACTTTCACCATAAGCTAAAAGTTCAAGTCTGAGGATCCAATTAGGAGCTGAGGTTTTCGGTTTATTTTTTGAAAAAGAAAAGAAAGTGGTTTATAATGAACCATTCCTTTCTTATTCTGCGTTAAGGTAAAAACAAAATCTGGTCATGTTAAGCAACTAAATATAAATTCCTTGTTTACTTAAAAAAAAAAAACAAAAAACCTGAAATCTTTGAATTCTTATTCCTTGCCTCTCACCAGTAAAAAAAAAAAAATAAATAAAATAAATGAAAAGCTAACTGTGACACCAAGAATGTATAACCAGATGGTCAACCAACAAGAGTATCTTATTACTTCTCAAATACTGCAGATGATGAAATCTTCTGTGACAGTACATTTACCTACGCACTCATGTCTTTTAAGGAGGGGGAACAGATCTCATAGCTCTCATATTTTAGTAAACAAAACCAGTTACTTTGAAATAATTCCTTTTGAAAGCTATCACTCTTATTCCTGTGTATCAACAGAGCAAAGGGCAAGCACATAAACACTTAAACTACTGCCCTAATCAAATTAAAATCTCATTGCCCGACACGACTTCTAGCGAGGCTGATTCCTCAGTGATGCATTCCTTTCTTAATGCCTTCTTTGCAATTTCTTCAGGACACAAATAGGAGGAAAATTGGATGTGCATTAGAATAGGTGTATTCTGGAGAAAATGGTAGAGATCTATTGCTTTCTTTTCCTATGCCAGGGCTTTTGTCCCATCTGCTACTGAGAGCTACCTGAAGGTCCTAGGATGCCCAGTCAGTGTTTTTTTTTTCTAGTCCTTATTTCTGGTTAGAGCTCATGCTGATATGATAAAACGAGGAAGCAGACACAAGCCTGTTTACAATTAGACAAGAGAACATGCCTAAATGCAAAGAAGAGATTGCCTGCAGGAAAAAGCCCTAAACCAAAAAGTTAATTAAAAAAAAAAAAAATCTGTCTAGACTTTACCTAACGACCGCAGTCAGTGTAACCTAATTATTGGTACCCTCAATGAATCCCAAACAATTAAAATTTAAAAAGGAAAATCTTTCCTTATGTTAAAACCACTGTATGTGGAAATAAGTCAATGAAACTATTTAAGAAGGTTTGTTCTTATTAGTTGGCTATAAAATCTCCTGTAGAGCTTTATTTATTACAAATTAAAATATTCCAATATTATTGTTGCTCAGCTACATAAGTACATGACCACCCCTGTGGCCCCAATGCATACAAAAGTCTGTTTCAAACCAGGCCCCAATTCATGAACAAGGAGGTTCTAGACACCTGTTTCTAAGTTTGCTGTTTGAAGTTCAGAAAGTATTTCCATAGGTGGGTTTGCGTCCCAAGTTTGGAGAAATCGTTTAACCCATAGTATCCCTGAATAAGCACCCACCATATGAAGGTGAGAGCTTACAGTTAGTTCTCACAACTTATTCTGCAGGCGTGAAACAGTGGCTCAGAGAAGTACAGTAACATGCCAAGGTCACACAGCTGCAAAGTGGCAGAAGTCTGACTGTGAGGCCACAAACTTGGCCATTCAGCTGCACGGCGTCCTATGGATCTAACCACCATTTACCAAAGTGCACAAAAATAAAGACATTCAGGGTTCCTGTTGGCATTCTGAAGCCTTAACAGGGATTGGAAGGTGGGGCTGGCCCTGTTCAAGGGGACTGGCCCGGGACAAGAGCCAGAGATAGGGATCCCAGGGACAGAGAACAGTGTGGGGAAGGCAGAGTGTCGAGGACAAAGAGGGTAGTAAGGGTTTGGGAGGGAAACACAGAAGTGGGGACTCTAGAGAGTCCTCTAATTTCCATCTGTCATGCCATTTTCACCTGAATACAAAACATCCAGAGGTTAAAATTCCAGGCAGCCCTCAACTTATAAATCTATTGTGCTCCAAAAAAAAAAAAAAAAAAAAAAAAAAAAGAAAAGAAAGAAAGAAAAGTGCTTGCAAACCATCTGTTTGTAATATGGAATAGATTTTTTCCCTATAGAAATAATGTCATAAACTGATTAGGTTTCTAGGTTAACCCACAAAACCTATTTATCCATAATGTGACTTCGATACTACACATTTGCAATAAAAGAGTAGCCGAAAACAAGGAGATTGCAGCCATTTGCATTATATAGCAGCTTCTCTTCTTTACTTATTTGTGTTTCTGCTCAGCTGGTAGTCTGGGAACAGTGCCCAGCTGGATCGACTTTTAAATTTATTATTACAGTATTGCATTTATACAGCATTTCTATTTTTTTTAAATGGGCATGGCTTAAATTATTAATTGCTTTCATGCCAACATGAAGAGCAGAGAAATCCACCTCTGAAAAGGAGCAGAAGTTTCCAGAGAGGTAAAAATGCCCGTGGTCTGGGCTGGGGGACCTTGAGAAGCTGATGCTATTAGGCTAGAATCTCTCAGTCAAAATTTACCACTTACTCAACCTTGAAATAGAAACTCTGAACTCAGAAATGTAACTTCTACTTCCTGCCACTTGAATTTCATCAGCATCCTCTAATCTAATTGTTCACGAAGAGCAGGCAGTCCCCGAAGGAATCTGATAACCAAATATCAGGTAAGTGGCTTGAATGTGGGGGTTAGTGCGAACGTTTCCAACGATCCTATACTGATATCACAAAACTTTCAACAAGCAGACAATCCAGTTTCTCTCTCTCTGGGAACAGAAGACTGCATCCTTATGGGGGAGGGTTTTGCCACAAGAGCATCCTAAGGTCTTCTGCTAAGTAATTTGAAACAGATGTCTGCATTTTTAGGAAAGGCACAGAGCCCAAAGGAGCGGCCAAGTGGTCTCCAGAATTGGGGGACTCTCATTACAACTGCCAGTCCCCGAGATGAAGAAAGCAAAGTCTACTGAACAGGGGAGGATAGGAAGTCTCTCTGACAACTCGACTCCAAATGAAAGTCTTTAAAAGGGGAATGCCAAAATACAAGACCAAAATAACTTGCTAAGAAAGCTGAAAAATTGGATCTTCGTCACTGGAGCTGAAAGTCAATCTACATGATAAAATTATGCTAATAACAGAGACAATTTAGAAGGTTTTTTTTTCCCCAAAAAAGCAAAAACATCTAACTTGCCAGGCAACATCTTTTCACATGATTTGGTTCATTTATAATTCACAACAGAACTATGAAATAGTTACGATAATTGTCCCCAGTTCACGGATGGGAGAAACTGAGGCATAGAAGGCTACACATTGCTTTCCTAAGCAGTAATAGGAGCTGAGATACAAAAACAAGCAGTGTAGCTTCAAAGTCTGGGGTCTCACCCACTGTCCTAGGCTGCCTCTCACGATAGCTAACAATGACTGAGCCTTCCTGTCCTAGTCCATTTTGTGCTGCATACCCCAGACTGGGTAATCTACGAGGAAACTAAATTTATTTCTTATAGTTCTGGAAACTAGGAAGTCCAAGGTCAAGGGGTCTGCGTCTGGAGAGGGCCTTCTTGCTGCATAATCCCAAGACAGACAGTGGAAGGACCAGGGAGGGCATGTGCGCACACAAGAAGAACAGAGTGCAACTTGCAGCCTGAAGTCCTTTATAATCGGCTTGTTTATTTGTTCGTTTGTTTAGACAGAGTCTCACCGTGGGCACAGTGCTGTGGCATCAAACTTTTGGGCTCAAGTGATCCTCTTGCCTCAGCTTTCAAGTAGCTGGGACTACAGGTGCCAACCACCAACACCCAGCTAATTTTTCTATTTTTTTAGTAGAGATGGGGTCTTACTCTTGCTCAGGCTGGTCTTGAACTCTGAAGCTCAAGCAATCCACCTTCCTTAGCCTCTCAGAGTGCTAAGGTTACAGGTGTGAGCCTATAATTCACTTTAATCCATTCATAAAGGCAGAGCCTTCCTGACCTAAACACTTCCTATTAGGCCCTACCTTCTAATACTGTTTTTTGGGGGATTAAGTTTCCAGCAAATGCTTTTGGGGTGACATTTTCAAATTGTAGCACCTTCCTTGTGCCTATACGCCAGGCACTGTTTCTAGGGCGTTCTGGGAATTAACTCATTAATCCTCACAAACTCCACAAGGTAGGTATTATTGTTAGCACCTCCGTGTAAGAGATAGGGAAACTGAGGTACAGAGAAGCTAATTAGCATGGTGTCCTCTCTTACTATTACCCCAATTACTCAAACAATTGTAAGCTAAAGCCTCGCCACGGTTTCCTAACATAATTCCCACACCAACCTGTGAACATGTCCAGGGCAGAGAGGCGTATCATCTTTGCTCCCTCCTGGGCCTAGTACAGGGCCTGGTCCACAGCTCGGATTCAACAAACAGTAGTTCAACTGGATTAAGAACTAAATTTTAAAGTAACTAAATTCTTGTCCAAGTCTCCATGATACCAGTATAAGTCGTCTCATTGATTTTTGTTCACTAGGTTGGCCTGTTAACTGGCATGGTAGCAAACCAGCCTTTGTCTTGAAACTTGGAGCCATTTAGCACACGTAAAACACATTTGCAGACTGAAACACTCACACAAAGGGGATCTGTGGCCTTCGCCCCATGTGATTCTTTTGTTTGTGATGAGTGTACTAAAAGGTGGCATTTTAATTTCCAAATGGAAACCATGAACTAGAGAATTTGGGAGAGGCATTTTTAAAAATAGCATGTAAACGAGACTGGGAAAATAATGCATTTTGAGTCGGGAAGGGTCTGGGTTCAAGGTGCTCTCTCACACATTCCTTAGCCTTTGTGGGCCTCAGTTTCCCCACCGGTAAACAGGGGACAATGATATTAATCCCCTTCTGAAAGCATTATTAGCAAAGCTCGTACTTGCCTATCAGAAATGTTGCACTCTCCATAAAGCAGATTAAAAGCATCCAAATGTTACAAAACACTACAAAAGCAAAAAACTAAAAGGCTGACGAAGGCTTCACGTGAGGAAGCAAAGTGGTGCCTGGATGTGGGAGCAGCTGCTGGGAACAGGACAAATTCTAGGTCACAAAGATGAGTGAAAACATTTGAGGAATTTTTAAAAGCCAATCAATACATTCTTATGAAAGTGCATGCTGCCTGAGATAAGGTCATTTAAAAAAAAATCTATTCCATTAAACTGTGTATTTACTAAAAGGGTTGTTCTTAATGGTGCTGGTTGGAAGTCAGAGAGCATCATTAGATGGTGCAGGCTCGGTGCCTGTGGCTCAGCGGCTAGGGCACCAGCCACATACATCGGAGCTTGTGGGTTCGAATCCAGCCTGGACCTGCCAAACAACAACAACTACAACCGAAAAATAGCCAGACATTGTGGCAGGTGCCTGTAGTCCCAGCTACTTAGGAGGCTGAGGCAAGAGAATCGCTTGAGCCCAAGAGTTTGAGGTTGCTGTGAGCCGTGACGCCATGGCACTCTACCGAGGGTGACATGGTGAAACTTTGTCTCAAAAATAAATAAATAAATAAATAAAGCAGAGAAGTAGTCTGGGCGACGTGGTCTGAGGACCTCAGCCACCGCTTCACTGAACAGAGAAGTCTGGCTTCTGGGCCAGACGGGCCTTCTCCCAGTGCTCATTGTCACCCACTGCCTGGGACGCCAGGGGTGGAGCTCTGCCCTGTAACAGTCCTACCCCTCTCCACCTTCTGCTTTGAGATAAGTAGGACTTACTCACAGCTCCTCTACCAGCTGATAAAGGAGGTGAAGAAACCACAGGGCCCTCTCCAGTGTCAGAAGGCCCCCCAAACCCCTTCTAGCATTCTTGGTAACCCAGATGCATGGACTCAGCCTGTGCCAGGGTAATTCAGTAATGCCCCGAGGCCCAAATAGCATATTCCTCTCTGCTCCCCACTGCTGCCACCCCACAGACAGTTGTCCTACTTGTGTCTACACAATTAGTCGGCACAATGGGGTCCTCACACAAGAAGGAGGGGCCACCCCCAAATCCCATTATTATCATTATCACTGTCATTAGAGCCGCACTGGACCATAGAGATGTGTCACCGTAGACTTCAGGCTGGAGATCTGTACAAGGACACATCCCAGCTTGGAAGGAAATGGGGAATGATCTTCTGTCCCTAAGTGTCTTCCTGACCATTCTGCTAAACACGGCAGTGGCCTGTAAAGGGTTGGATATGCTCCTTCAGGTCTTGGCACAGGCACCCCCTTCTCAGTGAGGCCTCCAAGGGCCCCTGGTTAAGGCCATGACCTCCTCTGCCTCCAGCCAGAGCTGCCTGCTCCTTTTTCTGCACCAATCCAGCCGCATGGATTGTTTATCTGCACACTATCGCCCTGCATGTCATGTGCTGAATCGCATCCCCCCCAAATTCACGTCCACCCAGAATCTCAGAACATAACCTTATTTGGAAATAGGGTCTTGGCAGGTAGAAAATTTGCAAATTTTCAAGAAGCCACCTTGGATTCAGGAGGCCCAATGACCACTGTCTCTTGAAGGGAAAAGAGAGGATGATGTGGACACACACAGGGAAGGAGGACGGAGCGGCTAGAAGCTGTGAGGTGAGTAAGGAATCTCCCCTGGAACATTCCAGAACTATGAGATGATAACCGTTGAGTTCCTGTAATCCTCTGCCTTGTGGAAATTGGTTATGGCAGCCCTAAGAACGGGAAACCCCTCACTACTATGCCCTCCCGTGTTGTTCCCTCTGGCACTTAGAATCCTGGCGTTCAAGACAGTGTCTGACACACTCTAGGTGCTCAACAAGTATCTGTTAAATGCGCGGTGCTTAAGCTGTCAAGGCAGAGCAATCTCTTTAACTCCCACGGGGTCTTGAGTTCCATTATCTTTCCTGTGTGTCTCAATTATCATGATAGTTCCACCTGGCCATTTGTTCCAAGCTCTCCTCACTCCTCCCATTGCCTTGAGGGATAATGTCTCTTTTTTGTTTATCTTCCCTTTTGCTATAGTGAAGGGTTGAGGCCTGGGACTTAGTGCTAAGCTTAGAGTTGAATTCCGGTTCTGCTACTTGTGCAACCCGTGATAGGCAGGAAAATGGCTTCCCAGAACGTCCATGTCCTAATCCCTGAGACCCGTGACTATGTTAACTTAAACATGGTGTCTCGGTCTGTTTTGTCTTGCTATTATAGAATACCACAGGATGGGTAATTTATAAAGAAAAGTATTTATTTTTTACAGTTTTGGAGGCTGGTTAAGCCTGAGGTCTAGGGGCCCACATCTGGTGAAGGTCTTCCCACATCATGACAGAAGGGCAAAGAGCATGCGTGGGCGGGAGGGAGGGAGAGAGGGAGAGGCCAAACTCATCCTTTCATCAGGAACCCGCTCCTGTAATAACTAATCCACTTCTCTGATAACAGCAATAATCCACTCATAAGAACAGAGCCCTCATCCCGTAATCGCCTCGTAAAGGTGCCACCTCTCGACGCTGTTTCACTGAGGATTAAGTTTCTAACACATGAACTTTTGTGAACACGTTCAAACCACAGCACAGGGAAAAAGGGACTCTGCAGATACAATTAAGTCAAGGATCTTAAAATGGGGTGATTATTTTAGATGATTTGTGTGGGCCCACTGTCGTCACAAGGGTCCTTATAAGAGGAGGAGGGAGAGTCAGAGACAGAAAAATGTGAGAACAAAACAGAGTTTGGGACCAGACAGATTTGAAGATGCTAGGCTGCTGGCTGCGAAGCCTCAGGAAGGGACCACGAGCCGAGGCATGCGGGTCGCCTCTGGAAGGCAAAGAAATGGCCTCCTCCTGCAGCCTCCAGAAGGAACCCATCTCTGCCAACACCTTGATTTTAGCCCAGTGAAACCCATTTCAGACTGTGACCTCCAGACCTGTGAGATAATAAATCTGAGTTGTTTTAAGCCATCGCTGAGTTTATACTAGTTTGTGGCAGCAGCAGTAGGAAACCATACACAACCTAAACCTGTTTTCTTACTCTGAAAGTGGGGACGGTAACAGCACTTACTACATGGGATACCAGCAGGGCCCAACACAGCATGGCGTGGAGCGTGCAGTAGCGGATTCTTCTCCATCCACGCAGACCGTCTCCTGGCCAGGCCTGGATGCCAGGCAGGCTTCCGGTGGAAGAGCCACTACAATTGTCTTCTGGAGAATGAATGGGCACACCCTGCTGGACTTTTCTGCCGCAAAGTTCTCCGTGGCCTTCCCTGCTGAATGTTGCCCACTTCTCACAATGGCAGAACAGACTGACTCAGGCTTCAGAAGCATGTGGCCACGAGTGGCTGTGCTCCATGGATTGTCACAGACACGTTTCAGGGCAGTTAACACCTTGGTGGGGAGGGTCCCCTTGATTGGCTCTGGGAGGCTTAAGGAAGCAGTGCCACATGGAAGAGAGACCTCAAGGCAGGAAAGCAAGGACAGGCAAGGAAGTGGGGGGTGTCCGAAAGCAAACCATTTCACTCTTTTTTCGTTTGTTACTCTTGTGTGTTGGGGACAAATATGTTTAGAATTCAGATTTCAGCTTTCTCTCCTGTGTTAAAAATCCCCTTCTGTTACTCCCAGCCCTTCAGAAAGTCTGATAGGGAGATGGCCACCGAGCCCTGCTGTTAAGGCCGACTGGAGAAATGATCTCTTTCACAATCTCATGTGTAGAACTGTCTAACAGCAGCTGAAGACCTAAAAACAGCTACCGGGGGCTGCTTGAAGGTCTTCCGACTGTCAACATGGAAGAAACTCATAGGAGAATATGAGTGAATGTTAAATTTACATAGAGCCTCCAGGGGGCATCCAGCCCCCTCTACACACCTTATATGTACTCAGTGTGCCTGGGGCTCTGTCTGCCCCTCGTATGTGCCCTGTGCAGGTGGGGTATGAAGGGAAGATACGGGCAAGTGTGGCCTTTCCTGCCTGCCCATTTTCTGACAAGGACCCAGCCCTGATTTCATATGTGACTGGGACCACGGCAAGTGGAGCCCCATGGTGTCATTCGCAGAGATGGGGAGGTACCTGGAATTTGGAGAAATAGTCACTCAGGTAGAGGTGGCTTAGGAAGACCCGTGAGATAAACTCCTTCTTTACAAAACACCAGAGGAAAGCAACCCTGGGAGGGTGGCGGCGGGGGAGGTTGGGAGAGCTGACATCGTTCACATTGTCATCAGGATAATCTTTTTAAAACACAAATGTGATTGTGGTAGTCATCTGCTTAAAACCTGTAATGACTTCCTACTACCCACTAATGAAGTCCACAGTCAGAGCCCAGCCTGGGCTCCCATCCCCTTCCTTCCTTCCAGAGCCAGTGCCCCAGCAGCGACAGAACACAACCTGCCACTCCCAAGATAGACCGCTCACCCTGCTGGCTCTTCTCCCTGAAACACCTGCCACCCTTGGGGAAAGTCTGCACAGGTTCAAGGCCATCTCCTCCCTGAAGCCTTTCTCAACCTTGGGGACAACCAACAGCTTCTTCCTCGGTCTTCCACCGTGACAGTAGCTGACACTACTTTAGCGCTTACTATGAGCCAGGTACCAGCCTAGGAGCATGTATGTTATCTGATTTAATCTTCTCTGCAACCCTCTGGAGCAGGTACTATGATTAACCCTGCTTTACAGAAGAGGAGATTTAGCACACAGGAGATAGGAAACTAGCAGGTCACATAGAAGCCCAGATTTGATCCCAGGAAAGCTGTGTTTGGGACTTTTTACTCTGTCCTCCTTGGCTATGCTGTTCACCATGCCAGTGTGGCAGTCAGCCCCCTGTACTTCCCATGTGGCCCAAACGGGCCCCTCCTTCTCCATTCCCTACTCAGTAAACGGTTCCTCAGTCCATCTGGTCATCCCAGCCAGAAGCCCTCACCCCTTCCCTGTGATCTCAGTGCAGACTTCACTGCAGTAATTCACCCCCTGCACGCCCTGAGATTCAGTGCTGGCATCTCTCGGAAGCCCTTCCCCATCTCACTCAGGTACCCGTCCTCTGGGTCCAGCCTCATGCCTTGCCCAGTACCTGAGACAAGGAGCAACCCCATACATGCATGTATCCCTTCTTGGTTTAGGTGAAAGGAGAAAGAATACATCTTCCAGAAAAATGGTGGCCACCTTGATATTTTATGTTTCATTTTATGGCCCTGTTTTTAGTGTGTCAGGCTCAAAGGGGAATCCGATTAATCACGGAGCCCTGTCAACTCTACCTTCCAGTAGCTCCCTAATCCACCCCCTTCCCATCCCTTCTATAGCACTCTAACAGTGTAACTCAGTCCCCAGCCTCTCGCACATTACAGCCACCTGCTCACTGATCTGCCTGCCTCCAGTGGGGGCCCCTCCAGTGCTCCTGCCACCCCAAAGTGCTCATTCTCAAACACTCATCTGATCTGCTTGTACTTTTAATTAAGCCATTGCAATGTCTCCCCAAAGTCATTCAACAAAGTCCAGATTTTTTAGAGTGGCTTGCAAAGCTGTTCATCTGCCCCTGCCCGCCTCGTCCCCTCATTTCCCAGTAGTCCTAGGCTATAGTACAGCGTGTGCTTGTCCAGACTGAGTGCAGGCCAGGCTCTGCTACAGCTCCTGACCTTTGAGCCACCTGTGCCCTCCGCTAGCTTCCTCTGCACTCCCCCCACCCTCCACCTACCTGGCATCTGTCTACATTTCAGGTTCAGCATACATACCCCTTCCTCTAGGAAGCCTTCCCTGACATTTCAAGTTTGGGCTAGATTTTATCTGCGCCCACAAAATCCCACACTTCCTCTATTCCAGCCCTTGTATTCTATACTGTTCATCTCTACCTTTTGACAGATTGGACCATTATTCCCAATTCTTCAATCCCTCCAGTACTAGAATTCCACATCTGCACTACCCTTTGCTATGGGCCTCTGCAGTGTCTCCCACGAAGGCAGGTGGAGTCTAATTCCCTAATCCATGATGTTGGGCTTGCCTATGTGGCTTGATTTACCAGTGGAATATTGGTAAACATGATGTGAGCAGAGGGTTTGAAAGCATTGCCTAGTTTAGCTTGGTCTCTCATGCTTCTGCTATCTGCCTTAAAGAGAATGTGCAGAATGAAAGACATGGGAAACAGACCTGTACTCAATTTGCAGATGGACACTGACACTGTCCTCCTCCCTGCAGCTGACATGCAGATGCATGCACAAGAAAGATAAAGGCAGATAAATGCTTGTTCTTGTAAGCCATGAAAGTTTGGGGGTGGGGGGTATTTGTTAGGCAGTATTATCGGAACAGAAAACTGACTGATACACTTATCTACACCCCTCACTAGACTGAAAGCTCCATGTAGGCCAGAAAGAACTCTACCCAAAGCACAGAACATAGGACTAGCACATTGTAAGTGCTTAAAAAAATATTGGTCATGACATATATGATTGAATGAACATATGTTGGCCATTGACAAATCTGCCTCTTTAACCAGCATGAGAGTTCCTTAAAGCCAAGAATGGCGTCTGATTTCTCTCAATACCACCTAGGTATATCGCACTACCCATATTGGGCTCTTGGTAGGTATTCAATAAATATTTGTTGAAATTAAATAAATTGAATTTTGTGGGCTGGCTTGGAAATCAATCCTTAATTTATGATATTGTTTCTATAGGAAAATGCATTCTAGGTGCCAAATAAACTTGCAAATGAACTTTTGGAACCTCACTTGTTCATTGGTTCAGGATTGCCAGTTTTGTGGAAATCCGTAACTGAACACATGTGCTATGCTTTGCAATATGGGAGAAACTGAGAAACCGCTTCCAAACCCAAGATATTCAGCCTGCAAAAATTCACTTTCCACCCACACAGACAAATTCAGCACAGGTTGGATTTGCGGCTCTAACAATAAAATACTAGACGTTTGAGAGCTCATTGTTTACCTAATTGCTTTTTATCTGCTTATACTGGATGCCTATTCTTAACACTCGATCAAAAGGAAGTTGACATCGCTTCTTTGCCTCCCCCAACCCCCTACCCTACCAAAATCCACTTTCTAGACACGTATGCAAGAAAACTCAACCTTCTCAACAGAAGAAATAAATTATTTTTCTAAATAAATCTGTGACATTTAAAATAAACATAGTGGGATGCTCTACAGTTATAAGAAAACATCCCCCTTTAGAATTCCTAATTTTGAATGGTACTGGGAGCTTACTATGAGTCACAGATCTGAGCCTTAGTTTCATTTCATCTTAGGCTAGCTCATGCGAGACTGCAACGAAGTAATCTGACAAGGCTGTGAGGGCCATCACTTCATGACTTCAGAACATGTTATCATACTTAAGACACCAGGCTCCACCTGCCATGCCATTGGTAGAGTTTAGCCATCACTCAACTGACCACATTCTTTTAACTTACGTTTTCTGAGCACATTTCAATAAGGAGACAGGTAGAGAAATAAAGTCATTTCAGATAGTGATGGGCCACAAAGAAAATAAAAATGTGAGGTGACTGGGAGGGTAAGCTCCTGAAGACAGGGTGGGTAGTCAGGTGGAGAGAGATGTATGTTATAGAACAAGATGATCAAGAAAGAGCCAACCCTGAAAAGATCTGGGGAAGAATATTCTAGACTCAAGAAACAGCAAGTGCAAGGGCCCTGGGGCAGGAATATGCTTGGCTGGGGTACAGTCAAGGTGGCTGGGGTAAGCAATGGAGAGAGGCATGAGAGGTCAGAGAAGTGGTAAAGGGTCAGATCACGGGAAGGTCCTCACACAAGCCCCAGCAGTGAGGGAGTCAGACTGAATTCTAAGACAGTATGCCAGTGGAGGTTTTGAATGGGAGTGACATAATCTGATTTAGATTTTAAAAGGATCACTCTTCCTGGAACATGTTGGGATAGGCATGAGGAAACCAGAGCAGAAGCAAGTGGCAGGCTTTTGTTTTTACAAAATAAAACTCACAGCCATCGAGTGGTCAACAGAAGCCCTGATGTGCTCAGCTTCTTCTCTGACTGTTCTTCACCTTCTTAGTCTTGCTGAGACTTCTCTCCCCTAAACACACAACTCCTTCAATGCCTCTCCAGGGCTGGCTGCTTCTTCTCCTAGGTGCTGCCTTGGGTCCTGCTGCCTCTTCTCTCTTTCCTGGCCTCCCAATCCCAACTCTGAGGCTCATGCTTTCAGCCCAAACCACCCAAGCCTCTGCATCACAGGCCACCCCACTGCAGCCACAGCCCTCCATTTCTTGAATATTTACCTCCACTCTCTCCAGTACTTTTCCCATCATTGTTCTTGGTGATTTCAATTTCCATGCAGATGACTGGTCCATCTAATACTCTGACAACTACCTTGGTTCCTTGACCCCTCTCTGCCAATAGTCTTGCTCTCTCAAACACTTGCAGCACACTCAAACCCTTGACCTTGTCATTACCAATAACTCCACCTCCTCCATGACCTCAATTTCAAGCCCCTAAAGTCTAACAATTCCCCTTTCCAGTTCTCCAGTCCTGATGATTCTTAACCCCAACTTTACCCTCCAATGCACATATCCCACCATCTTTTCACATCTCTTACAACCACGGTGTCTGTCCTTCCCTCCACTATTATATATACTAATGTCCACATCAATTTCATTGTCCATCTCTTGCATATACCCTCATCTCTCCTGCCCCGGTCTCCTTTCTTAATGTATTTTCTGGCAAAGCCCCCAAACTGGCTCCATCTAACTTTCCCCGTGACTATACCACAAGAACTGAAGACGGCCTGAGAAAAGCAAAAGCATGCTGACTGCTCGCACTCCCAAGGCAAGACCACCGACCTCAAGTGGGCCCCATTGCTGCCTGGTGACTGTTCCATATTTCCCTACTCTGCTTCTACTCCACTCCTGCTCTCTCTTCTCTCTCCCCACTCTTAGTTGACTGAAAATGATGAGAGCAATGTGAAGAGACGCAGCCCAGGTGCTGCCCCTCCCTGTGCCTGGACCCAGACTCTTCGCCTTCCTCCCCTCACTAAGGACGACCTGCCCGTCTCCTGTCTGAGGCTGGTGTACCAGGTCATACTCTCCTTCATCTACTGAAAGGCAACACTCCACAACTCTCTCTTCCCTTCCCCGCATCCTCCGTCTCTCCCTCTCTACTGGAATTTCCCCAACAGTCCAGACATGCACTGTTACTTTGTGCATCTTAAAAAGACAGAATTCCACACTTTCTCCTGCTGTGTCGGCTCCATTTGTCTGCTGCTTTCTCAGGAAGTCCCCTGAGGACTTGTCCCTGCTCACTGTCTCCTCTTCCCACTGTCTCTGTGGCTTTAGCACCACTCCTAACCATGGCCTTGGTCATGATGGCCAGTCACCACCTGCTACGTCCAATGATCACTTCCCTTTTCCTCTCAGCAGGATCTGGCCCAGGAGATGGCTTCCTCCTCCTTTCTTACCTTGGCTTCCAGGAGACCACCTTTCCTAGGTTTTTTCCTTTGCCCCTTTCTGGCTGGGCTTCCTCTCGTTTCCCTGATTCTCCTCCTTCCCTCCTAAACATTGCAGCACCTCAACACTCCCTTCTTGAACTTTTCTCCTCCATCTATATACTCTTCTGATCATAATGCTTTTTCTAAGTACTGTGTAAATACTCCCAACTCCCAAATTCACACACGGGTTCATCTCTCATGGGCCCCAGCGCCGAGCTAGCTGTGGACACAGTAGCCAGCAGCTCTGTGAGGCTGTTGAGTCGTGGCCCTCATCCCCATCTTCCCCCCACACACCTGCGTGTGGCCCTGACAGCAGACAGGGACCACCGCAGGACAGCTCGGCGAGCGTGCAACAATAAAACGCCGTTCTCCATCGGTTAATTTCTTAAACTCCAGTCCTGGGCGAGCGACAAGAAGAAAAGGTTCCTACCCAATTACAATTATTCATGAGAATTCTCTGGGCCCTCGCTTCATTTGTCAGCCAGGGACTTGGAGGGAAACCGCCCGGTAAGGAGCTACAGGAAAAGGCAAAGGCAATTACTCGTCTTGCTGCAGCTAGGTTGTGACTCCTTCCCTGAACTCTTCATTAATTTCATCCCCACGTCTTCAGTTTGTTTCCAGAACCTCCAGCGTGTTGTGCTGGTCCCGCTCTGCCTCTATCGCCCTCCCGTCAGCCCCCCGTTCTGTCTTTTCCATCCCCACCCCGTCCTCTTGTTCAGCCTTCAGCTTCTCCCCACCTGCTCTGTTCCTTCTTGTCCTTTTCACCTTTAAAAAACGGAAAGCGCCAAACTGACAGGCGCTGCTACCGTTTCCCCCGTTCCCTGCCTGAGCTGCAGCTCCGCTCTCTCCGCCTCTGCTTGGAGCTGAGCGCTGCGTCGCCATGGCAACGGCGAGCCCAACCAGGCCGGTCCCAGCCACGCTAGGAGCTGCCGCGGCGAGGAAGCCGCCCCAAGCCGCCCCAGAGCCTAGCTGGGTCGTGAACATCGTAATTCGAGCCCAGGCGGGGCAGGCTCTGCCCGGAGCCCGAGACTGTACATCAGGCCCGCGGCTGTACCGCGTTAGCAGCCGGCGCCATCAATAACGAGGCTTCCCGGGAGCCAACGACGTGATGGGGATTCATTTGAAAATGTTCAAACATCCCCGTGCTTTTATCTTCTCTGAAGAATGAACCTTTTGCCTCCCTCTTGAGTCTTGGGGAACTCTGCAGAAAGCAAAAGCAAAATCTACCTGCTGTCAGGCACGCTCTTTGGGGGAGGGGGTGGGAACACCTGTCCCTTTGCACCCCCAGACTGGGCGCCCGAGCGGCCCGGGGCGAACGCGCCAGCAGCGCTGATGTGCCCGGAGACATTTTCCAGACTTCCTTAGGATTGCACAAGGAGATGTCAGTGGTGAAGAGATGGGTTCCCCCAGAAGGTTGGACTGGATCCTTAAAGTAGGGCAACAAGTGTTCAGCCGCATGACACTTTTTCAAAACACGGGAGTTGGTGAGAAAGAATTCAGGAAATACCTTTGCTGTGAATGGCACCAACCGCAATGAGGGTCTGTTGCTGTTAAACACTCCGAACAGGATTTATATTTACTGCAGTTTGCAACACGAATTCTCCTCACCTAAAAATAAAGATGACAGTAGTTCCGATGGAATCAACAACACCAGAAAAAATGACAACACCTTATCATGATGAAGGGGCCACCAAGGAGCGTGTTTATCAACTTGAACTGTGTCTCCACAATAGCACTGGGCAGTGGGTCTCAAGACCTTGGGCATGAAGCAGTTCCCTTGTATCTGAATCACCAGCCTCCCTCCTCGGGGGAGTTTGAAGAACATATTCCCAGACCCCTGCCACGGAGACTCTTGCTAAGTGTAGGGCGGGGCCTAAGAATCTGTATTTGAAGAGCTCTCTCCGATGAGTCTGCTGTGCAGTCCGGTTTCCAATCTGCTAATAATGATTTCCATAGGGATCACCGAATGGGGTCACCTGGTTTTCATACAGAGACACTGTGTGGCCAGTGGCATTTGGGGAATGAGCATTTGGGAAGAGCAAAAGCTCTGCTCCAGGAGTGACAGCATGAGGCTGGCGCCGCAAGAGCAAATGAGGAGGGTTTAAGGATCAGGTCCTCCCAGACCCCTCCCAGGGGAGCCCCATCACCTCAGCTCCTCACTCATTTCTCTCATTTTCAACACCCTTCCACTGGTGTTGAAAGAAAGAGGGGAGTATTCAAATCACTTCTCTGCCCCTGGAGCTGCCTCTTCAGGTGGTGGGAAAATAGCAGCCACATGGGCACCCTTGGTGGGCAAACCCAGGCTTCTGTGGCAGCCAGTCAGCGCCTCCAAGCAGGGCAGGGGAGGCGGAGGGACCTGTGCATCATGCACGCATTTTCTACAGGCAAAATCACACAGTAGGGAGTCAGGGAACCCGTGGAACTCATTATGCCAGGCAGTTGTACATGCAAGGAAGAA
The DNA here is from genome assembly GCA_963574355.1 of Loris lydekkerianus. Classification (NCBI taxonomy): domain Eukaryota; kingdom Metazoa; phylum Chordata; class Mammalia; order Primates; family Lorisidae; genus Loris; species Loris lydekkerianus. The sequence goes on from CAUYPK010033860.1 coordinate 36,092, forward strand.
GTATTAAGTGATTTTGTAAGCAGGTTAGAAAACCAGAGAGTTCCAGAAGGGGCTCCTGAGGAGAAACAGGGAATATGCTGAGGAAGAGCCTTCAGTTCAGAGTTGACTTGGAGGGGGATAACCATGCCCTTCCGGGTCGGAGTTGACTTGAAGGGGGATAACCAGACCCTGGTGCTGTTCACAAGTGCAGCCGGCAGACTGGAGTCTGGGCCAGAATTAACCAGAATGTGTATGTTTCCATGTAGCTCACAAAATAGCTTTTTAATTCTGAGGGATTTTGTTAAGTAATCTCTCTAGCCTTGTTTCCTCATCTGTAAAATGGTGAGGGTACTACTGACTTTATGGGGTTATTGCAAACATTGTCTGACACTTAGTAAATACTTGGTAAATATTGGCCATTGCTATTATGGGAGAAAAGGGTTCCACAGTCCGCTAAGTGTAAAACTTTAGACTGAGAAAGCTAAAGAGATTTCTTTAGCACAAGGCTCTGAGAGCCTTTGGATATGCTGAGCATGGTGGTACTTCAGGAAAGGTCTAAGAAGTAAGAATTGGTCGTGGGACCACTTTTGCTCAGGATATTCAAAGGAATAGAAGTTTCCAGAACATTCTTTGAGAACTACTAGTCAATGTATTTAAACAAACATAACCATGTACATAGTATCATAGAACAGAGGACTCTATAAATACTACATTGGATCTGCTTTTTAATTTAATAACATGCTATAGTGACTATTCCACATTAATGCATATATTTCCATATGATTATTTTTAAAGGCCACATATTATACCTTTTTATGGCTATCCCATGGCTTATTAGTTTGGCTGCTACTATCTTCCCAAGAGTCTAGGAAAGAAGCTTCCTGAGGTTTTGCCTCAATCAAAGTAAGCTAATAGGATCTCTGGCAGTAATTGTAAATGAAAGACATAGTAAAGGCCGGGCAGGTGGCAGCTCAGGCCTGTACTTCTAGCACTCAGGGAGTCTGAGGAGTGTTGATTGAGCTCAGGAGTTCAAGACCAGCCTGAGCAAAAGTGAGACCCCGTCGGGCATTGTGGTGGGCGCCTGTAGTCTTAGCCCCTTGGGAGGTTAGGGAAAGAGAATCACTTGAGCCAAGAGTTTGAGGTCACTGTGAGCTGTGACGCCATGGCACATCGAGGGTGACCAGGTAAGACTCTGTCTCAAGAAAAAAAAAAAAAATACAGACATAGGAATAACCAGCTTTGATGCCCAGTCAAAAATTCTCCCCAGGACTTCAGGCTTTGAATGACCAGAGATTAGAACTCTTTGCTTTCCAGAAAGTGAAGACCTCTCAACTATTAATGGCTTTCAAAGCAATTCCCAGCTAGAGTCCTGGGTTCTAGGGTTCTGTTTCTACCCATGAGGGAAGTAATATGGACTTAGGAGCTGTTTGCAATATTTCAAAAAAGCTGAATGGAAAAACATGGACAGATTAAGCAAGACTTCAGGTATCTTTGCTTTGGGTTGGAATTTTATCAGCTCTATGTGGTACGTAGTTATTACTCTGACTGGCAGTCTTGAGATGCCCTTGATAAATAAACCTTGGGAATGGGAATATTTAAGATATGCTGAGTAGACAAAATCTTTCAAATATGGGATTGCCAGGGAAGAAACATAATAAAGTGTTTGAATGGTAATGCATGTTGGCATAGAAGATTCTGCATGGTGAAGGACTGGTTTACAAGTGGAGTGAGATTCAGACATGACCATCAATGTGGTCACTTTGGTATAACTGACTTTTTGCAAAGAGCAATATGGCCTCTGTAAGAACATGAGACACTAAAGTGTGTGTACACCTACTGTGTGATTCAAAAAGCACAGATATGGTGCTGTCACTGCTATTCTCTTTAGAATGACTGAAAGGAAAAGAATGAAAAACATGGGTGGGCTAAGGGTATCTGTTATATCCATTATATACACAACGATGCAAGTCTCAATCATCTTCTTTGCTCTTTGTGTGTTCAAAGGGTCATGAGTCAAATCGGCAGAGCCAGAGAACATCCTATTTATAGTTTTCACAAATTTGAGACTTGATCTCATTTATCACATGCTTTGGGATCAGGGTAGAGTTTTTGTCCAAGCCTTGCAAAGATTCACATACATAGATACATATGTCTATAAATGTGTATGTATCTACATATGTATATGTCCTTGAACATTTAACCTCTCCAAGTCTTAGAGATTATTCATATATAAAAAGGGTTGGGCGGCGCCTGTGGCTCAAAGGGGTAGGGCGCCGGTCCCATATGCCAGAGGTACTGGGTTCAAACCCAGCCCCGGCCAAAAACTGCAAAAAAAAAAAAAAAAAAAAAAAATATATATATATATATAAAGGGTAACGTTATCTCATTAAATTATTACCACATTTCATTAACATTGTTTATTATATGTGTGTGCGTGTACACAACTCCATGTATCCAGATGGAGACCATACAAAGAACAGTGGCCAGCACATATCACTAGGAACTCAATAAAAATTAGTTTTCTTTCCCTTTTCCTCAAAAGCAGTTTGTAAGGATAAAGAAAACGTAAAAGATATATTATTTTTATTTCAGTAAGCAGAAACAAGAACAACCAAACATCCAGATAAATGAAGAGATAGAAGGCAAGTGCCATCTATTTCTTGATTCATGAATGTGTATGAGACGGTGGCCTGATATTAACCCCAAACTCCAAAGCCAGCCCCACTGGGTATACTCATAAATGCATCTAACTGTTCACAGCCCACACTATAAATGTGCAAATTCAGTTACCTTACTGATTATGCGTCCATTTGCAAGCACACCCTCGTCTGAAAAACTTGGCACTGGAAACACAGTCAATAATAAAATTGTCTAAATAGGTAATATTTCTTGCTTACTTACTGACAGTCAGTAAGGTTTTTAATTCCCTGCCTGTGAACCACTACAGATCTTCCTGAAGCCTGCAGCACTGTTGAAACTCAGTAGTTCAAAGTAAAAGCTTTTCTACTAGATAATGACATCAATTAAATAATTTTTATTCATAAGTCAAAAGCGATAACTAGTATTTCTACCTACCTCTTTCCCAGCTGTCACATAGATATAGATGTTCTTCACAGGATCAGGAACGAGCTTGTAGAATACAGGTGTTTCTTCTTTAATTTCATAGATAACCTCTGGACAATTTGAAGTCAAATTCTCACCAAGAATAAACTATTTTTTTTTTTTTTTTTTCAAAAAGAGAAACACAATTTCTATTCAATACTTTGAATAGCAAGCTGGCAAAACTTCCAGCTTAATCCTAAAACTACAACTTTTCTTACTCACTGCAAATGCTGGCTAAGGGACCATGTTCTTTGATCATCCTCTCACTTCAGTCTTCAACAAGGCTGGTAATATCCAGCATAGCTTTTCTTCTTTTGCAGAGGACAAAGTCATCAAAAACACACTAACAAATAAGAAAGCCATCCTTCCATGCTGGGGGAAGCTTGTCCGTAATTTCTGACCATGTCTGGTCCTATCAGAAGCCACAACTAACAGCTTCATTAATACTGTGCCAAGACTGACTTGAAATTAAATAGCTCCTACATATATTTGGATGAGTTACTCTGATAGTCATGCATTTTAAAGTAACCCAGATAACTCGACAAGTAGGTGTGTGTTTATATATAAAATATAAACAAGGGTGACTCAGTACTCAGTGGCTTTGAAACTGTATATATTTGAAATGCACTCATCGTCAGTCAACAAAAATCTACTGGACACCTGTTGTGTACCAGGCACTGTTCTTGGGTGTTTGGAAAGTAGCAGTGAACAAAATGGAGAGGAGAGAAATTTTGCCCTCATGGAACTTATGTACACGTGTATATGTGTGCATGTGTGTATGTGGGGGGAGCAATAACAGATTGACAATAAAAAAGTAAATTATAAAGTATATTAGAAGGTGATAAGTTAACATAGGTCAAAATGGGGTAAGGAGATGGAGAATGTATGCTCAGGTTAGGTCTCATTGAGAAGGTGATATTTGTTTAGACTGACAGGAGGTGAAGGAGTCATTAGATACCTGGGTGAAGCAAGTGCTTAAAAGAGGCCCCACCAATGCAAAGACTCTAAGTGGGAAGATGCCAGTGTGGCTTCAGTAGAGAGGAGCGGGGAGCAAGGTAGGGAAATTACAGGTAGCAGTTAACAGTGAGTCTTGCAGGACTGTGCAGAGATCTTGCCTTTTACTCCCCTAGAGTAAAGAGAGACGGGAGGGGAAGCCATTGCAGGGCTTTGAGCCAGGATGACAGAATACAGCAGGGCAGGGTTTAAGTGTGACTATGAAGACCAGGTATGAGACTATTACATGTATCATAATCTCTGAGGAATATAATGGTGGCTTGGGCTTGGGTTTGCATGCTGGTTCTATCCTTTCAGCAGCTGTGCTACTCTGAACTAGTAACTTAATTAACTTCCCTGGGCCTCAATTTCTCATCTCTAAAATGGGATTAATAATGCCTTCCTTACATATGGTGTCGTGAAAATTAAGTAAGGATTGTGAAAGATGATCAGCACATAATCAATACTCACTAGATAATAATCTATTAATAGATTGCAAGCTTCTTTTGGATAGGCACCACAGCTCAATTATCTTTATACCTACAAATACTTTGAAAAATGAAGGTGATCAACATTTGGTAACTGGAACTGATGCAGATATATAATTAATATTCAGTGACATTTGGAAGCAAAAAATGGGCACCTGAGATCTTTTTTCAGACTAAGTCTACTTTCATGCGTCCTCTGTACCCACAGATTGTGATGGCAGTTGGGTATGTGCTGTTTACCCAAAGGCTCCTTTTCCACCGGGCACACAGAGCGTGCCTGCATTCACCCCTCCCAGGACCTGGGACTGAGTCTGACTTATCCCTGAGATTGATGATTTTCTTCCATTATCTACACAGGTCAACTCCCAGGAGGATCTGGTATAAACAGTGACTCACTCAGAGCCCCTAAACTGTTCACCAAGGTCAGAAGCAGCTTTGTAAAAGTCAATCTCACTAGCCAAATATATGAAATATGACTTTTTAAAAGTTCTTCTTTAAACAGAAGCAGTTAGGTCCCAAGGGAGATGGGGAAAAGTCTGTGCCTCCCGTCACTATAAAATGACTCTATCCCTTCCCTACCCAACGTGGTAGCTACTAAGCACATATAGCTAGTTAGACTCAAATTAAAAGTCAGTTCTGTAGCATATTGGCCACATCTCCAGTGCTCACTAGCCATCCTTAAGCTGCCATATCGGAGAGAGTAGATATGGAACATTCATCACAGAAAGTTCTACCGGACAGGGCTGCCCTGAAGGAAACTGAGTAGACACACCCAAGGAGTAGGCCAACGCGTGGAAAGATCTTGAATACAACTTTCTTGGTTCATTTGAGTTTTGAACAATGTCAATGTATTACCTTTAAAAATGCATACAAATTAAAATTTAAAAATGTTTGAGGGTGAGTGGGTCAAACTGTTTTTTTTTTTTTTTTTCTTCTTGATTATGCAAGAGTGATCTCCATAACCCCGAGGACAGGGCACAACAATCTTAAATACTTTTTGAGTCAACTAGAAAATTATGTGGACTGGATAGTAGGTAATTCTAAGGAATTGCTGATAATTTTGTTACTTATGATAACAGCATTATGGTGACAATTATTTTTTAGAAATATGTAATGAAATATGTTGAGGAGAAATGATATAGGATCTGGCATTTGCTTTAAAGTAAGAAAATAAATAAGAACATAATTTACAAATTCACTTTTTAGGTGAATTAGGAGTAGCACAGCAGTTTTTACTGGGGGCTTATTTTATTTACTCTTGGGGCATTGATATAGAAGGGAGGAGGCTGGAAAAATCTAGTTTGGTGCAACATTGGTTTATTTATTTAATACTCCAGAGATAAAGCACCAGTATTTGCTCTAGAATTCTGAATTATGACAAGTAAGCCTTTCTTTCATTTTTTTAAGTTACCGAAGTGGGTCAGGGTTTACAAACCCGTTTCCTGAGCAAGCTTAGGAATGGCCTATATACACTGAAGCATGTCTTGATAACTATAGATGCTGAGGGTTATACTGTGGGTCAGGATTTACAAATCTGTTTCCTGAGCAAGTTTAGGAATGACCTGCACTGAGGCATGTCCTGATAACTGTAGATGATGAGTTTTAATTGATATGTTTCATCAATGGTGGTGGGGGGATGTTTTTAGAAAGTCATTAGCATTACCTAACAAAATTAGAAAGCATCAAGGAGCATCATGTTGAAACAACCTAAATGCCCACCAATAAAGACATGGTTAAGAAAACTATAGTACAAATAATGAAATACTACTAAGCCCTAAAAATATTTAGAAAGTTCTTTATTTGTTATATGTCATATTTAATGTTATATTAAATATGTACACATATTTGTAAGTAGAAGTATATATACATACACAGGTATATATACATATATAACATGTATATGTTTAATGAATTTTATGTTGAATAAGAGGGGGAGAGAATATCTTCCCCTTTTCGGTTGTAGGCAGATCTAAACTATTTCTGTGAAGATACTCTGTCAAGGAGAAACTTCCAGTTGCCTTGTAAGTCAGGAACAGGTGACTTTCACTAGATACTTTCTTGATTCTTTTGAGTTTTGAATAATGTCAATGTATCACCTTTAAAAATGAATACATGAAAATTAAATTTAAAAATGTTTGAGGGTGAGTCGGTCAAACCCTTTTCACTAGATTTGCAAAGAACGATCTCCATAACCCTGATAAGACAAGAAGAAGTATTAGCTTTCATCATATGGGTCCCAGCTGGGCTGTGGGGGATGGGGAGCTCTGCCTCTCTGGTCCCTGGAGTCTCGACTCTCTAGGTGACTCTGGGACAGGTTTTTAATAATATCACCTCCACCCCACACAGCCCCAGCCCCAGCCCCAGCCCGGTCCACAGGGACCAATGGAACATGTGGACTTTCTAATTGCAAAATTCATGAGAATATTAACACAGAAAAGAAAGCCAACAAGACTAGAGCAAAGGAAACGTTCCTTCCTCAGCTGAGTTTAGGTGGGCAGCCTCGGAAAAAGAACATGATCAGTGGAGCTATGCAGGAAGTAAGAGTGAGTCACAGAAACCTAAAATGGGTTGAGTTTTGCATAAGAGAAACCTCATCCAATTCACACACACTCCTTGGGCACGATGTGGATTTTTATCTATTGCTTCCAGGATACGACCTTAATATAGATCTAATCTGAAGTCAATCTGCGCTGTTCCCTGTATATATATTCTCATATATTCCTTCACCCTTTGAGTCTCAAACATCACCTCCGCTGAGAAGCTTTCCCGGATTGCCTCTCTCCTGTGCCCCCACCCCACCCCCCTCTACTCATCCCTGTTTTCTTCACGGCACTCATCACTATCTGAAGTGTCTTTATCACTGATTAATCCATTTACTTGTTTTCTGTCTTCTCCTTCTCACCAGGAGAGCAGAGGCGTTGTCTGTTTTGTTCACCTTTGTATATTGAGCACCCAGATAAGTGGCTGGCACGTAAAAGGTGCCCAATAAATATTCATTAAATGAAAAACTACTCTATTACCATTCAAGATTTTATAGGGCTCTTCAGCTTTTTCTAGCTGAAGTCTGTAGAAAACACATTTTCCCTGATGGAGAATTTCCGTTTGTGTCAACATATTGTTTCTGTTGACATCCTCCTGAAGCCTCATGGTAGACTATTAACTAGCCTTGGGATTTTCGTCGCATACAAAAGCTCCCAACCAGGCTGCTGAAATTAACCGAGTGGAGACTTCCACACCATACAATCGCAGGATAAGTTCAATACCACCCACGGAAAGGATACCATGGTGAGGAAAATGAGGGTGGAGAAAAATTAAACAAAAGCCTATTTCTCTTTTTATTTATGGTTACCACGAAATAGAAAGCCACAGGTGCTCAGAAAGCTAAAATATTTTATGCCAAATTTGCTTTTCTTTTTCAATGCTTCACTCTGCGGGGCTAACCTGTTGAAGAGCAAACAAGTCAATCCCCTCATTTATTTATTTTTGTTTCCCCCATAAGCCGTTTCTGAGAAACTGCTGGGCAGGATACTTACGACACAAACACACACAGGAAAGCTAAGTAATTATCTAACAGCAGAATGTGCCCCCATAGTTGGGAGTTAGAAAGATGAAGGCAAATTTCTCTTTTGTTTCCCATGTACTTATTTCCGTGGAAGTAGTAAAAGAAGCAGATAGCCTGAACCACAGGTTCTAGATTTCTGGATTATGTGGGAGAAAAAAAGTTCCCAATTGCAGAGTCCTCGCAAATTCATCAAGTGGAATGGATGGGGTGGGGGAGAACGTGAAATAGGCCACATAGGACATTCTAAACAGCCAACCCTGAAATCCACTTCCAAGTTTTGACACGTGCTGCTGTTTTGACTCTTTGGCCCACTATCCCAACTCAGCCATCCTCACCAGCCCCACTTCTGGTCACAGGTCCTGTCCTGGTCCTCCAAGGCCTCCTTTTCCCTACGGTAACAATCTGTGGGAATGTAAGTAGAGCTTGTCTTCATAAAAGATTTTTGTTTTTGCTGTTGTTTTCTCTTCTGTTCACTCCGAAACTATAATCACCAGAGTCAAGACAGACTCTATAGGTAGTACACAGTTTGGGAGCTTTCAAAATTCTGTTTGAATTCAGAAAGAACTTTCTAGAACTGGTTTAATTTTGTTCCATAGTTTGGATAAATGAAGTCCATTAGTAGGAATAGAGTTTGGGGGACCACATAGCCTGACTATAAGGCTGGATATGGGGGCCCAGCATGATGGAGCCTCTGCTCCCTGACCCCTGCTTCAGAACCAGGAGTGTTGGGGAAACTCCAGCCTTCTCTCGCTGGAGCCATTCAAAACATCAACTTGAGACCAGAATTCCTGCCTTTCCTGGAAAGGGGACTGTTGAGGTAAAGCTGGGGTTCCCAAGGGAATCAAAGGCCCCCATGAAAAATATGCAGCTCTAAGAGTCCCGGATTGCACTGAGCTCTAAGAGTCTCAGGATTGCACTGAGCTGGGCTGCCAGAAGGCCATCCTCAAACGGAAACAAAGCAAACCACAGAAGTCATGGCCCCTTCTGCGAAACCTCTAACACCTGCATCTTGATACCCCAATGTTAGAAAGAAAAAAAAAACATAAAAACCAGTTCCATAAACTCTACCTAAGCCCTACAGACAATATTTTAGCTGTTAGTGCAGTTAGATGGGGGATAGAAGCTTGGGCTCTGGGGATGGATTGGTTCAGTTCAAATCACCTTAAGCAAGCTGCCTAACCTCTCTAAGCCTCAGGTTTTCTCATTTCTAAAGTGGTGATGGCATTGACTCGTAAGGATTAAGCGAGTTAACCCATGCAGATGCTGGTTCTAATGCCTAGCACATGCTAAGAGCTCAGAAATGTTAGCACTTTATTCTTCCTTGCCCACTGCCTTCTCTTTTATGCTTGCAAGAAAGGTTAACGGGCATGCAGAATGTTACAAATTTTGAATTTCACGCATATTTCGTTATTACTTACATTACCACCTGGAAAAGCCCAAAGTATTCAATTCTGCCCTTGAAATAAGGACTATTTTCTATGTGCAAACAGTCAGCTTGAAGGGATCCAAACCGCACAATATGTTGGACCACAGTCTAGAGAAAGATACAACATGTGTTTATAGAAATGCATGACTAGAGCAACACGGGCAATATGAATTCCTTAAAGCTGAGTTCAGTGGGCCCAGAATTTTCAGCTGATCTCAGTAGAGATGCTGACAACTAAAAAAATTATAGCACACAATCATGATCAGAGAGGAAGCAGAATGGAGAAATGACGGGGGGGTGGGGGGGACTGGCTAGACATAACCGGCCTTGCAACCATGACCTCATGACCACTGATAAAATAAAGCAGATTAGATGTTCTCAAAGGACTCTGAGTTCTAAACTCATTCACTGTTTCCAAAATGTTACAAAGGGGCCTAAGACTATAGACAAGAAAACTTAATTGGAAAGTGTTATTTCTCCATTGATCAACAGTGAAATCTTACCTTTGGAGGTAATGCCAACTTCCTTGGGAAAAGTGCATGCGTCTTTAATGATACTTTAAAAGTGATCCAATATCTCAGCTTAAGTGCAAAATAATGGCTCCAAGTAATAAAATAGACTACAGCTACTTAAAAATGCTGTTTACAAAGGGTCTGCAATAATTTTAATATAAGCATTTTCCCTAATTAACTGAAGGAAAGAAGGATGTTAGACTGGATAAAGTCTGACCTCATCTCTATGAAAGAAGAATCCTAAATGCTGACAGCAGTTGCCGCTACATGGCACAATTAGGGCTCATTTTTTCCTTTGTCTTCTTTCATTCCCCCATTACTCTGCAACTTTCCATAAGAGCATATATTACTTTTATAACAAGGAAAAGTTATTTAACTCATGCACAGTTTAAAATGGCACCAAATTAAAACTCCATAAAGCCTACAGAGATTTAAGAAGTCAGGTTTTTACTGATGGTGGTAAAAGAAAAAACAACAAAAAACAGCAATTGGCCCCCAATCGCAGTTTCCTGCCTCTCATCCAACCAGCCATAGGCAACAGCGCCTGGTGAATGTCAAAATGCTGTCAACTCTTGATCACTTGGAAACTGATGAGTCAGGCTGCGGGTGATCCAAGCCCTCTGTCTTCTCCTCCTCCCACTGTCTGCGCTGGGCTGGGTTTTGTTTTTCACCACTCATTAGTTCCTCCACGCTGTGGGTTAAGAAGCCAACCTTGTGTCTATCAATGTTCATCTTTTCTTACAGTTCTGGTGACAAGCCTGGCAAGGGAGAAGCTTGAAGCTTTTGAATAAAGGGATTTGGGGGATTATCTGTGGCTTCCCAAACATCTGCACAATCCCAGGTCTTTGGGACCCTGGGTAATTTCAGGGGCTGCATCCAAGAATGTGCACATAGGATATGGGAGAAAGTCTTGGGAATTACTGGGTTGCTCTAGGGAGCCTGGCTGCCAAGTCAGCTCAAATTCCTCCCTCATGACCTCTTTCTGACAGAAGTAGCTCTCTTGGTAGGGGGGTGCCAGTGAGGTATCTCTCGGTCAGATGGGCTGCCATTTTCTCAGGCTGGGCCTGTTCCCTGAACCTCTAGGGACCCTGACCTCCCCTCCTCAAGGAACGTCGGTCCCCCCTGGGCATGGTCCTCTGTTGGCATGCTTCCCTCTCGCTCCCAGACGTGCAGAGACTGGTTGCTCATCCCAAGGACAGAGATTACAGAGTCAATGCACCATAGGGTGTAGGAGACATTAATGCTGTCTGCGAAGTCACTCCAAGTTCAAGTCCCTGCTCTGTCCCTGTATGACCTTGGGTAAATCATCCAATTTCTCTGGGCCTCAACTCTCTCATCTATATAGAGGGAATAGGAGACCTCCCTTACCAGGTTGTGGAGAAGACTGAGTGGCTGGAAGCCGCAGAGCATCTGGGCATACAGGAAGCACTGTATCAATGGCCGCAGCCACAAAACAAACAGAAAGCTAACCTGACCTGCTCTTCGAACCCCCTAAGCGAGGCCATGGATGTGGTTTCTGAAGGGGCACCCTGTACAGACCCAGTTCCTCAGCAGCATGCAGCTGCAGCTCGGGCCCATCTGGGGCCCCGGCATCACTAAGCACCGGCCAGCCGCCCACAAACTGCTGGGTGAACAACAGGGTGGGCTATTTACAGCCCAGTGTTCCTTCACCTCCAGTTCGCCATGTAACAGTTTGGTTGGCTTGGCTTTGGGGGAAACAGTGTTCTTGTCAAAACATTCGTCAAAAATATCCCAAATCTGAAAGAGATAATTGGTGAGGAGGCCTGGGAAGAATTGATGGAATCTTCTGCCAGGCTAATGGGTCCAATCAGCCTGACCAGGTTGGTGTAGCTATAGATGTCACTCAGTGACTTGGGTAGAATGACTGATGGGTGTTTATCCTTCCTCAGGAAATAAAGCTAACGCAACAGGAAAGATGATCAATGTATATTTTAAAAGAATGTGTATACAAACAAACTCCCTCCCATATGTTACTGGGTTTCCTCCAAAGAAAACAGATTAAATCAAATGCCTACCAGGCACTCAGCACTGTATTAGGCTGTGGGAATTCATCAGTCCCCTTCTCAAGAAGCTTAAAATCAAGTTGGGAAGGCAAGTACACACACCAGTGAAAAGGGTGGGTTTCCAATCAAGACATGTAAGGCATCAGAAGAATGAAATTGATGGTGAGCATTTCAGGAGAGAAGAGCAGAGTGAGACCATGCTAGGCTTAAAGGTCATCAGAGAGGAGGCGGAGTTTGAGTTGTGCCACAGCATAGAAACACAAGTTCATTAAATAGGAGAAAGAAGCAAAAAGCCTTCCAGGGTAGGGGTACAGTGTGAACTGAGGTGTAAAACAGGCCCACAAAATACACATCTGGAGAGAAGCAAGTAAATCAGTTTGGCCAGAGTAGGGGGACAGGTGCACAGAGGACAGAATCAGAGCCCATGAGAACAGAAAAGGGTTTTTCTAGAGTAATTTCATTTTCCAAATGAGGAAATGGAGGCTCAGAGAGGTTAAGTGATTCACCTAAAGTCACACAGCTAGTCACCCATAGGAGATCTGTAGGGATAACTGATCTGTTAAGATTCAGTTAAGAATCTGAGCCTGAGAGTAAATGGGCTGGCTACAGAGAGGCAAGAAATACCAGTCTTGGGTGACAGAAATAACATGGTTCCCAATTTCTAAAGCATTGGGAGCCACAGGAGGTGTTCAATTAATGCTTACCAGTGAGATTGATAAGATGACCACTGTGTAATTTCAGACAAGTCATTTTAATATGTCTAATTTTATTTTCTCCCCTTCCCCACAGCCCCTCCCATTAGTGGGCAAAAATCTCCAACTTGACTGGGGCAGAGCCATACAGGGGGAAAAAATAGTCCTCCAAGATAAAAGTCAGGAGGACTCTCAAAGGATTTTAGATCTCTAACCTCTCCGTGGTGTGCGTGGGTACAAAGGGCAGAAAACAAACCCCCTCTGTGGGTGGCAAGTGGGCTGGCAGGGAAGGAACACCTGTTTTTTCTTCTTTTCAAGCCCTATAATCTCTCATCTCTTTGAAGTTGTGAGAAATCAGGTGCTTTGTATGTCTCCCTTATAAAGAAGATAGAACTGAAAGGTCATATGCCTTAGGAAGGTGAGTCAGGGAAGGGGTAGGGGCCAGACCCCCTTTACCTCGCCCAGGCAGCCTATGAGTAAGAAGGGAAAATATCTTGGAATACTCCCAGGAAGCAAGGGAACCAATACTTCATTATTACATACAGATTTACCAATCTGTATACCAATAATGAACCAATACTTCATTATTACATACAGATTTCCAAAATTTCTCCCAGGCCATTTCTAGGGGTCTCTGAGGAGTTCACAAAGCAATTGGTACGGTGGTGTGCATAAACTCAGAAGCATTAAAAAAACAAAAATCATAAAGCACAAAATGGATCACTATTAAAATAGACATTTGAGGAAGGCACAAAAAACCAACCTTAAGTAACTGGCCATCTCCAGTCCCCAAGAATAAAACAGTCCTGTTCATTACCACGGTGCCATAAACCGATGTCAGGTCGGAATGGATCAAGGTGGATGATGCGATTGGTTGTACTCTTTCAGGCTGATCCCCTTCTTTCTGAACATGCACACAAACGCACACAAAAAAAAATGATCATTTTTTAACAGCGATACTTCTCATGCTACTGATAACAATATCACTCAGGCCCTCCTAGGAGGGATCCCACTTCTGGGTCCCAGATATATTTTCTGAGACAAAACGCCCTTTTATTACCTTGATCTGTAAAATCACCACCAAAGGACGGCCCTTGTTTACTAACACGTGTTAATCGCCAGGAGAGAGCTGGCCATCCTCTTAGCACTCCCCCCAGCTGATATAGGAAGCTGAGCTCCACTTGATTGCCAAGACACAGCCCACTGCTGAATTGGGAGGGGGACTCACTTATACTTGGCTGTTTTCAGCATCCTGCCGCCAATTCATTTTGGCGAGGCGCTGGCTTCTGTGAGGTTAAACACAAACATTTCCCAAGATGTGCCACGGGCGATCCTGTTGGGTGTGATGGCAGAGAGCAGGGATTCTGGGTGTACTGAGATTCTGAGAAGGGTCAGTCGCATGGCAAGCCCAAAGACAGGGCAAGGAATTAGCGAGGGGGTGGAGAGGGTGGTTAAAGGCAAGGATGTAGCCGTGGATGCTGGGTAAGACACAGCCACAGAGCTAACGGGGAACGAAGTGGAAGGGCTGGCTCTGGGGCTGACGCTCTTAAAGAGGAAACAAAAAAGCATGACTCCCAGCCCGAAGGCATTTATGTTGTCTGAGGCTTTGAGCACGGATAGAATCACATGCTTGCTCCCGATCATTAAATAAAGCCCCTCTTCAAGCTCAGAGCAGAGAGTGTGACCAAAATGCCTTTTTCTTTCTTTCTTTCTTTTTTTGTTTTTTAAAGGAATGAAGTGATCCATGCTGCTTCCTGCCTTCAACCACAGGAAACTGAGTTTGTTACACAAATCTCTGGAAGATAGGGAGCTAGAAAGAGCCGTTGCCGTCTGCAGCTACTGAACACAGTGTGATAGCACACTTTATCTGCCAGAGCTCAGTTCCCAACTGTACCAGGGTTTTTAAAAGACACATTGAAGTCGTAGCCAATGGGAAAGCTGGCAAACTTCAGTGAGCAACAGCAACTCCTAAAATCACCCTGTTGGAGCAGGCAGGGGGAGGCTAAGACTTACTAACTTCATTATATTATTCCCAACCGTGTTTGTTTCTTTCAATTTATGTCTTATTAAATATTCATTATTTTTAAACCCACCAAGTTTCATTAACATCTAACTAAATGGATTCACGGGCTAAATTGATTTCTAAAGCCTTTAAAGCACTATGTTTCTTTGTGGAAGTTGCGCTGTGAAGGACAGATAAGCGAGCAAGGGTTCCTCCAATGCCCTGATCACTATTCTTTCTTTCTTTTTTCTTTTTTTTTTTGGATAAAATATTCTATAGTGGACTCAGTTGAAGAAGATTTCTGGAAAGCTCATCTGAGATTTTTCTTTCTTATTAAAAGATACTTTTTATGCATTTGGGGAAGATGAGGAGCTGTTCTGTTAAAATTGAAGTTAAGAAAACAAATCTCTGTGGGTCTAAGGATGGGAACAATAGATCACTGTTTAGATAAGGAAGCCTCATGACTAGGAGCAGAAAAAGAAAGATGGTCTGACCTTTAGCATAAAAAAAAAAAAAAAAAAACCCAAACACACCACACATCTTGCTTTAAAATAAAACCAGAATTGTTCAAATGTAAGATGGGCTGACCATGCCTATTATTTTTATTAAATATGTAAACACTGCAGAGACGCTCACTCAGAGAACCGGGCATCATCTCTGTCTGGGTGTCTGGAATATTCCAACACTGCTATCTTTGGCTGGAAGACTCCATTCCCCCCTCATCTTACAACACAGAAAAAGTAATGGCCATGGATTGCAGATTATCAACAAGGACCAAATAGGGCCGTGTATTTCCAAATCTGATATACAACACGTGCTTAAGAACTGCACCTAGTCTAACCCTCCAAGAACAATGATGTCATGGGAAGCCTTTGCTGAGGGAGGATGAGATACCCTGTTTGTGAAAGACTAGCTCCAAAAAACAAAACAAAACAGAAGTAGTTCAAAAGCTTAAAGGGAAGAAGGGGAAAATTGGCTCCAAATTACCATCTTACTTTTGTAGTTCCCTCCTCTGACTTCTGACTATTCTTCAACAACTGTAGTTTTTCCAATTAAGTCCTGGGTCAATAGTGTAGGTAAGTAGAGCAGCCATTTGAGTCAATATGCCCAAACTTGAAAGGCTGACGCTATAGAACAAACCACACAGCACCAGTTTACAAAAGCCTCAATAAAGCTTTGAACCGTGTCTGGCACATAGGAGCAGACAATCCCCATTTGCTACTATTACTTTATTTAAAACTACAAACAGTGACTGCCACATCCATGACAGGTGTTTCCATCTTCTTTGTCAAAAGAATGCTCATTTTGTTCAGGTAGCAATGACCCCGAGCCTGGTGGAAACCATCAGTGGGCCAAGCCAAATGGCAACTCTGCTCCCCATGGCCAGATATTGGCTCTCCCAGCCCTTAGAGCTAAGGGTGCCCACGTGGCCTAGTTCTGGGCAGTGAGATGTTAGATGGAGGGATTTCTAGGACTAAGTTTCCTCCTTGACAAGACAAGAGTCTAGAGAAGAACTCGTCTTCCTCTTTCCTCACTTCCTCCCCCAGAACAGTTTTGTGAGCCTATCACACGGGGACTCGTGGTGGCCATTTTGCTTCCAGGATGAAAACCAACATGTTTAGATTGGGGTGTGGGGTAGTGAGATAAGAGACCCTAGGTTCCTATGGATACCACTGAGCCACAACCCTCCAACCTTTCAACTTTTTCCTACGTGAACAATCAATGCCGTGGTTTAAGCCGCTGTTGACTGGGTTTTCTGTGACACGGCACCCCAAGTGAGTCCTTCTTTAAGAAATGAGAATCACAACTTGTTGGAATAGGTCCCAAACCACGGCTCCGGCTCCTCTCCAGTTATGAGGGACTAGGAACCGGACAGGTGTTTCTTCCACTCACCACCCTGGGGGACCCTGGCCACGGTCAGGATTCTGTAGCCAATTACAACTGTGAGCCAGGAAGAAAATAGGAAAGAGGAGGCTTGGACCTAATGAAAACCCTAGGGGTTGCTCTGGCTGAATGGAAATGGATTCTTTTGTGCTGGAAACACACAGAAATGGACAGGTCCCTGTGAATGGCCAAAGGAGCCCTCTGAATGGGTTTCTTACGCTCATGTCAGCAAATGGAAACAAAAGACAGGCTCCAGAGAGACCTCCTCGCAGACCTGAGGTGGGGAAATAGTGCGGTCAGCCCCCTGTGTCCAGAGATTATTCTGATTCTTTGTTCTTTTCGGCCTATTTTCTATCTTACCCTTCTCTCCCCTTAGGGCATAATCGCTCATGTTGCTCTCAGACTATTCTGTCTAGTTTATTATGTGTAATTTATTTCTGAATCCCAGCCTGTGCTTGTTCGTCTGTGTGTAACAAGGTTAATGCCTTGTAATGATGCTTTTGCCAGTTCTGCCTTTCATGACAAAATCCAATCTTGATTTAGCTCCAAGCCTTGTCTACCCTTTGGGCTTTCTTGGTTCCCTCAGAGCTGTCAGACCCTTCTCCTTTTTGCCATGTCTAACCACAACGTCACGCCTACACTCTTGCCGGCTCTGAGAGGGAAACTTTTCTCAGTTGCAGGAAAAAGCTATCTTGCCTAAAACGACATTCGGGCTGAAAGAGAGAGACCTTTGGGCCCAACACAGCACTCTGGGACCCAGGTTACTGAGGGAGGGGTGTGTTGGGGTATGTGTGGGTGGGACACAGGGAAACAGCTTGATCTCCTTCTATCTCCTTCACACTATTTTTCACTGACAATAAACACTCCCCCACTATGTACCGCACAGCTCCAGGGAACATGAACCATGACTGAGGGTGACCCCTACCAGGCAGAAGGTGGCCCAGCTCACTGAGGTTAAGGCAGGGTGCTCCCAGCAACTGCAGGAGGAAATGTACATAAAAGTGGGTGTTTGGCACCCAGCAAGATTCAAGCCTTTTACCTCCAAGGTGTTAAAAGGATTCCTGTATGTTGATTTTTTTTTTTTTTTTTTTTTCTTACAAGGTAAGGGCATATACCAACTGGGTGCCTCTTTTTTTTTTGAGACAGAGTCTCACTCTGTTGACCTCAGTGGAGGCCATGACATTACAGCTCATATCAACCTCAAACTCTCAGGCTCAAATGATCCTCTTGCCTCAGCGTCCAGAGTAGCTGGGACTATAGGTGCCTGCCACAATACCTGGCTATTTTAAAGACAGGGTCTTGTTCTTGCTCAGGCTAGTTTTGAAGTCCTGCGCTCAGGCAATCCACACCCAGTTATAGGCGTGAGCCACCACAGCCAGTCCCTCCAACTGAGTGCCTCTTAATTTCTTATACATTGATAAAATACCTCTTTGGGGCCATTAATTTTGTATTCTGCTCCCTTTGGGATATATTTGTTTTGAAGCAGTCTCATCATTTCCTATTACATACCCAGAGGCCCACTTTGCAGCTAGGAAACCTCTGAGGGAACCCCCAAGTTCTGCCCCTTGCTCCGTCCCTTACACTGCATGATTCTGGCAAGTTAAGTCCTGGACCCTCAATGACCACATCTGTAGAATGGATCCAATAACACCAAATGCCTGGCCTCTTGGTGTTGATGTCAGGCCCAAATGAAATCATGTCTGTGTAAATAAGTAGAAAACTATCTAGATTAACCTAAGGAGATGGAAAAAACAACTATTCACCCAAGTCAGTGATTTTATTCACCCCCAAGGCTCAGATTGCTTTTCTCCACTGTGGAGTATGCAGTGTGGTTCAGGTTCTAAGTTTACGGCATCTCTCATCATCTGAAGGGAGAATTTACACCGGGGACTCAAACCATCAAAAGGGAAAGTTCAAAGTGTGCAGGAGGAACAGAAGAGGGAGGCTGAGGGACACAGCCGAGCGGCTCCTCAACCAGGCCGGCACGGGCAGGTGCGGCACAACCCTGGGAAAAGGACACAGTGCTGAAGCTTGTGTTTCAGTTCCTTCCACGTCTCTCCTCCCTCCATGGGTCCCAGTGTCTCCCAGCCTCGCAGCCTCCCACCACCAAGGTCCCACTCTGCCATTTTTCCTTCCTTCCTTCTCCCAGCCTTACACCCCCTCCATCCTTCATCTAAATCTCAATCTTCCCATATGGCTAATTTGTCAATTACGCATAAAAAGACAACCTGACTCAAGTAATTCACAAAAAGATATGAATGGCAGATAGTGTTAAAATTGTATTTTCCTAGATTCTTAGAATTGAAAGATACTCCACCCACGTTTTCCCATAAGGAAGCTACGGGAATTCTAGATGGGTCAGCTCCTTATTATGGGGGGTTTTCCTGTGGGGTACAGGACTTTCAGCATCTCTGCCTTCCATCCACAAAGTCCTGGCCCCTGTCATTTTGACTCCTGCCACTCACCCTGCTCCCCATTTCCTAACACCCACTAAGTAAATGTCAGCATCCCCTGTCGCGACCACTGAGACCTATGACAGGTTTCAGAGCTGCTGAAAATGGTTATCTGGACTTTTCTTCTCTCTGATCCCATTCCTCCCCAGTTTTCCCCATCATGGTCAACAGCACCACCAAGCACGCTGACTTCTCTCTTTCCATCACTCCCCAATATTTGAAAAATCTCAGCTGAATTTCTCAACAGTCTCAAACCCATGTTCTCTATTTCATGGGCTCTCCCCAGCACAGGCCTCCACGGTCCCCCTCCTGATCTGCTGCAAGAGCCTCCTGGTCTCTTCTTTTGACCTACAATCGAGTCTCTGTCCAGAGACAGAGTGATCTTTTAAAGTATAAATCAGGTCATGCTACTTCCTTGACTAAATTCTTCAATGATTTCCAATGACACTTAAGAGTTGAATCCATATACCTCCCCAAGCCCTACCTAAACTGGTTCCTGATGACTTCTTCAAACTCATTCCTCACCACTCTTCTGCACTCTGCCTCAGCTCCCAAGGTCACTTTCTTTCAGACTCATTAACACATTAACAATTTTACTGCCTCATGGCCTTTGCACCTGCTACTTCTAGGCCCACCCGTTTAGCTCTTTGGAGGCCAGCTTTTTCTAATCTCTCAGGTTTCGAGTTAAATGTCACCTACTCATGGATATATAACTCTTCCCAGTTCTACCCTAGTTGTTATTTTGAATGACAGCATTCCATTTATTTCCTTCAAAATATTTATGATAATTACTGCTTTAAAAAATATACTTATTGGCTGGATGCAGTGGCTCACACCAGTAATCCTAGCACTCCAGGAGGCTGAGGTAGGTGGACTGCTTGAGCTCAGGAGTTCAAGACCAGCCTGAGCAAAAGTGAACCCTCATCTCTACTAAAAATAGAAAAATTAGCCAGGCATTGTGGCATGTGCCTGTAGTCCCAGCTACTTGGGAGACTGAGGCAAGAGGATCACTTGAGCCCAAGAGATTAAGGTCACTGTGAACTCTGAAGCCATGGCACTCTACCTGGGGTGACAGAATGAGACTGTCTTTAAAAAAAAGAAAAAAAAATATATATACACACACACACACACACATACACACACACACACACACACACACACATATTTATTTATTATCTGTCTCTCAGTAGACCCTAAGCTCTACAATAGTTTATCTTATTCTACACTTTGAATATAATATCTACCTCAGCAACTGGCATGTAGCAGGTCATCAATAAATGTTTATTGAATGAATAAATAAATGCACAGGTCAATGTTTGAAATACTTTCAGTCAATATCGCATCAGGCATCTATGGTACATTGCTAAGGAGGTCTAATCATTACTGAGCTCTTCACTTGAGCTAAGATTTATCCTTTGTAAACAGTGGGCCTTGGTTCTGCCTTCGGGAGCAATAGAAAACTACCTTGGATCTCCTGTTAACCATGTACATTGGCCTTCCCTTAATTCACTTCTGTAGTTCACTGACAGCTCATAAGAGACAGTGTCTGGGTCTCTTGTCTATAGATTAAATCAATACACCTAAAATGTGGCTTTAAGAAGTAAAGAAAGTACTTTTGGTATACTCCGATCAAAGCAAATAATAGGACTTTTCTCTAATAATGTAATTTTATGAACATGGTCTAGTGTTGTAGTAACTCATTAAAAATAAAAATAGATGGTAGCATGAAAGAGTAGAAAGAATAAGAGATTTAGAATAAAAAATATGTAGTTCAAGTTCAAGCTCTACAACTTCAGTTGTGAATCTTTAGACCACTGTTTTTCAACACTTTGTATCTCATGGCAGACTTGAACCTATAGTTAAACTTCCATCTCAGACTTCAATTACATTGATTAAAGAAAAAAAAGAGAGAGAGAAAAAGAACATTCTTACTTTGCTTTGAACTTCTTTCAAAGACATTTTAATTAATGATCTTTGAAAATGTTCATGGCACACCTAAGATCCTCTCAAGGCCACCAGTGGAAAATCACTGCTTTAGACAAATCATTTACTCTCTCTGAGATTTCTCCGTCCATCCATCCACTCTCTCAACCCACCCATCCATCCATCATTTATGGAGCATTTGCTGTTGGCCAAGTGCTTGATCTGAAAAATGCAGATGGGAATAAACTCCCCTACAGTCAAAATAAGCCAGTCAAATGAGTTTGGAAACAAAATGCAACACTTTTCATTTCATGTCATTGAAACACTTGGTAACACTTTACATTTCATGTCTGAAACACGTAGTAACTGAAATGAACCCTTAGAGTGGAGAAGCTGCTGATAGTCACATTGCACAGACAGAATTCAGGGAACCCATGAAACATGATGAGGGAAAAAGATACATCTTTATTTTAGCAAGCTCTGACTGAAACTTGGCCTTTCCTCTGATTATAGATTCAAGTCCACAGTAGCATTAACTGTGACTTTGTCACTGAAAGAAATCAGATATTTTCATATCATTTGATAGTTGTTACAGATACCTTGAAGTATCATTTACACTCATCTCTACTTTGAAATTATGGTAGTTCCTGCTGCTAGATCTTGCTATTGGATGTGGTAAGATATATCACTCTATCTCAAATTGAAAAAAAATATTTTGATATATTTCTATATTGTTAATGTTGGGTCTATTTTGGAATCCTATGTTTTTATTTTACACATAAAAATGATATTCTGGGAGGGGATATAAAGGATGCATCATGCTCTGAAGGGCTGGAAGAGAGCTATTGATAAACTAAGCCCAGGAAGCTGACACTAGGTGACCTGCAGCTACTGGCGGCTCCAGGCTTCTCCCTCCTATGGCCTCAGAGAAGCAAGGGTCAGCACCTGAAATCCAATTTTTAAAAGGGGTTGCTGATGGAGACAGCAGTCTCAGGAGGAGGCCAATGAGCAATGATCAGGGACAGCTGGTGTGTTAGATAACATGCTTCTTCAACCAGGTGGGGAAATGGCAAGGCATCCTGCCTCACTGGGGAGGGAGTCCCAAGGAAACACCTCCCCTCTTTGGCTGCCTGGTGTTTGCCCTTATAAACACAGCTCCAGAGCCTACTCCTCGCCACACTGTAACTGTCTTCACCATTAGATGACCAGCAGCTCCTTCCCAGGTCTGCAGACAATTACTGAGGGCTCACTCTCTGTATCTTAGTCTTATAGATGCCTGGGAAACAAAAATGAGACAGAACTGGCCCCCGCCTCAAGGCACATGCAGCTGAGTGGGGCCCAACACAGAGCCTGCCACACTCCAGGGTTTAGGGAGTGGATCCCAGATTCCTAAACCCATTGCCAATTGCCTATTTAGTGACCTTCCTGGATGTCTCAAAGGCATCTAAAAGTCAACAGAAATTAAACTCACCCTCTAAGGGGTCACCAGGCCTCTCCATTCTATGTCTTAAAAAGCCGTTTCATTTCATCTCTCCTCTTTACCCTCCCCACTACAACCTCAGTTTAGGGCTTCCACATCCTTCAGGTGAATTACTGCAATAAACAGAGTCCATCTGTTTTTCTCCATATTCGTGGCCATGGCTGTCAACCAAGGTGACTTTATTTCTTGACTGGACTGCTGCAAGACTCTTGCAGGCTTTCCTGCTTCCACTGTGGCCAGTCTCTCATCCATTCCCCACAGGGCAGCCATTACTTGGGAATTCGCAGCCAATCATTTCATTTGCCTTCAAAGCCTCTCCTATGCTCCCAGAATAAAACCTAATCTCCTTCCCACTGCCTAGGCCACCTGTAGGCATGGCGCCCGCATCCTTCTCCGCCCTCCTCCCCCGACACTCCGCCCTCATCACCTACCTCTCTGCTCAGGCACTCTAGCCTTTGCTCCTCAAACTGTCCACTCCTTCCCCCTCTGAGCCCTTGCACTTGGCCCTCCAGCCCCCCCCCACCCGAGTGCTTGTTCCCTGCTCGCCATGGGGAAGGCAACAGCCATCCTTTCTTGTCTACCTGGTGCCCCCTCAGCCTCCTTGGAGAGAACTTTCCCCAACACCTCACCTAAAATGACTCTGTTACATCACCCATTCAGTGTGGTGTGCCTCAGTTTCCTCATCTAGCCCGCCTTGTAAAGTTGGGGAGAGGGTTAGATAATACTGGTAAAGTGCTCGGAATGATGATATACAGTAGGTGTTCGGCGAGCCTCAGCTATCATTTTAATATAAAAATAACTAGTTATAATGCAACCGGTGTAACCTGTTTCCTTGTACCCTCAATGAATCCCCAACAATAAAAAAAAAAAGAAAGAAGAATAACTAGTTATTTGCTAAATGCTTACTATGTGCCCGATTTACCACTGACATAAATATTTTCACACAGTGTGGCACATAATAGGAACTTAAGAAATGACTTGTTGGAACCAATAATTGTCCTACTCAGTTGCTTAGCTTTGCCTCCAGTGTTACATCAGCCACTTTATATTCTGAGTGATCTTCCTAGAAGGCACTCAGATACTGCCTGCTTGTAACCCTGCTGGGGTGCCCCAACAGCCGTAGCCATAGTTTTTAAACCCTGCTCGGCAGGATCCTAGAAGTGCCTTTGAGAGGCAGGGAAGGTTGTAGGGCTCTGGGAGCCTCCCAACACCTGCTTCCCTTGTGTCTCCAGCACTTGGCAATGGACTTGCCCAGAGCAGCAGGTCAGTGATGATGTTTTTTCATCTCTTTCTCACATGGAGCTTCTGGTTGAGAATTTATTTAAATGCAAGGTTTGGAAAGTCTGAAAATGACTGACCACCAGGACAAAATCCAACCACCTTTGCTTGTCTCATTAAGCCCTTAGCCATCTGGACCTGCACGCTCATGTTTGGACACTCCCCAGCCAGGGTGAGCTGCTTGTGGTTCGCAAGCTTATTCAACTTCCCGCGTGTGCACAAGCTGTGCCCTCTCTCTAGAACTCCCTTCTCTGCCTTCTCCACTTAGCTTCAAGACACAGCTCAAGCATCACCTCTCTGAAGCCTCCCAGATCCTCCCACGCTGAGGGTGACGCCTATGATGCCTTTCTGGAACCATCTATGGGAAAGGCTTGTTTTGCTCTCACCCTTTCTGTAATCACAGGAGTCAACAAACCACCACCTGTGGGCCAAATCTGGCCTGCTGCCTATTTTCTGACATGGGCTAAGAATAGTTTTTACATTTTCAAATGGTTGAAAAGAATAATTCCAAAAAAAGAAAGAAAGAATTTGTGACAACTGGAAATTACAGGGAATTCAGATTTCAGTGTCCATAAAATTTTAATGGAACAAAGCTGCGCATGCTCCCTCACTACTTTCTATGGCTGTGTTCATGCTACCACAGCAGCACTGAGCAACTGTGACAGAGACTGTATGTACCCTGCAAAGCCTAAAATATTGACTATCTGGCCCTTCACAGAAAGTTCACTGACCCTTGCACAGTATCTTTGGCCGAGACTGTGGGAGAGTAATAGGGTCGAATCCCCCCAACAACTTCTCTGAGGAAAAACACCAGGCATTGCTCCATTGCTAGTAAGACACACTGATGTGAGAATCAACTACTGAAACTGAAACATAGGCCACCGTTCTTTTTGTTTTTGTGACCATATAAAAGTTAGCGTTTCATCAAGACAGAAAATCAAAACTGAGAAAAATGGGGAGCATATTTCATAAAAAGCAAACAAAGACCCTACCACAACCATGGGCCTGCTCTGATGAACAGGTTAGGCCCATGATGCCTACAAACTGTCCCCACGTGGACTTTGGGCTTTCTCAGTCTTCTCATCTACAGGCCAAAGCACGTTCTGGGAAGGGAGTGGTCAGCAAGATATTGTAGGGAGGCAGAGGTGATACTGCCCTATGCTGTTATAGTCAAGATGTCATTCTTTTCTAAGGGGCCATCATGTGATCCTTTCTTCTGGTAAGACCAAGGGCCAGGACCTGCCCGCAAGGGCTACAAATCCCTATACCTAACTAGGGTTCATAATCTGGGGTAAAAGACGATTTGGAAGTGATTCTATCATGGCTCTCCTTGCAACCTGGACTAAATATATAGAAATCTGTCACCACTTTGTAGCCAGAGTAGAATTAAAATGTAGTGGGGGGCTCAATGCAGGCTGAGGCTGCTTAGGTGGAGGGGTGAAAGGTTGACATTTGAGGAAACAGAGGAGGTCATCTGGTAGCAGGACAGCGCACAGTAGCCATGCTGAGTCATGTTAAAAGTGAAATCTTAGAATAAGCACCTATCATTTTCTGATGTCAAGCCCCTTCAAACTGTCTTGAATGCAGAACCATCTTCCAACTCCGTATCAAAGAGCCTCATTCTTATTATTATTAGCAATCGTGATGGCAATGAAAGTAAACACATATACAGCATTGACTATGGGTCAAGTAGTGTTCATTCCATACATATTAACTAATGAATCCAGACAATAATCCTAGCAATCAGATAGGATCCCTGCCTATACGTGAAGAAACTGAAGCACAGAAAGGTTAAAACATATTCCCAGGGGACACAACTGGTAAGTATTAATAGCAATTCTAGTTCCACTCCACTTAGCTCCAGAGACTCTGCGTGTAACCATTACACAGAACTGCTCCTATTGCTAGATTATGACATAATTCCACGTTTCTATCCATGAACTCTCTCACCCCCTTATTTGAATTTACTCAAGGAGATCTTTGCTCCATGCAAACAACTGTACCTAAGACAGAACTTGGTAAGGAAGAGACCCTTGGAGAGACTGTCTGGTGGGTGGAATTGGTTTTGGTATACAGCATAGTAGAAGACTCTAGAAGTCCTCCAAAATCCTGGAATGAAAATAGAAATTATCGTATACAGGAGTGAAGGAGCTAATTGAATGATGACTGATACATTTTTGAGACTCAGATTAGAGGGTTTCCTAAGTATTGCCTTTGAGCAATTAGGAGGGAAGACAAAACATAAGAGTAGTAAAATAAATTGGTTACTTTTTTATGGCCCAAAGTAAAATGGAACAGAAATAAATGGGACAAGCTCCTATTCCAGGTGCCTCAGCTGGAACACAAGGAAAACTGTCTTGTCTTACAACAGTGGTTCTCAAACCTGAGGATAACATGGAAGCATTGTGAGGGCTTGTTAAAAGATAGTTGTCATTCCCACTCCTACCTCCAGGGTTTTTGATTTAGTGAATCTGATGTGGGGCCCAAGAGTTGGCATTTCTAGCAAGTTCTCAGATGATGTTGATGCTGCTGGTTAGAGACCACACCTTAAGAACTACTCCTTACAGCATAAAGCCCTTTCCACTTACAGGTGAAAGGCACGATTGTGCACATTATTAAATTACACCACAGAAGTTCCAGCCAAGCTGGGTTTCTGTGGTCAAAGGTAACTCCCAGATTGGCAACCCCAAAAGCCTCACCATTCCAGTGAGTGGTGATATCTAGGAAGAGCTGGAGGAGTCAAAGATGCCTTTTATCCTAGAACTAGGGAGCAAAGGGGTCCTGACATGTCATTAAAAA
This sequence comes from Loris lydekkerianus, assembly GCA_963574355.1. NCBI lineage: Eukaryota > Metazoa > Chordata > Mammalia > Primates > Lorisidae > Loris > Loris lydekkerianus. The sequence continues at coordinate 62,689 of CAUYPK010033860.1, forward strand.
AAGAAGAAAAAAAAAAAAAAAGAAAAAGGTTAAGGGAGTATGAGGTGATCAAACTCAGGAACGGGTTGCTGCTCAGTACAGAAAACATGTCCAACATGATCCTCCTAGTTCCTTCATTTATTCATTCAATAAATATTTCTCAAGCCCCAACAAAGTACCAGGTGCTCTGCTAGGTACCAGGGGTTCAACAGAGAACACGTCTCTGAATGCTCAGAATATCAACACTGTCTTGAAGTTCATGGAACTACAACCCTCCCAGAGTTCAGGTAGTCATGAACTCAGTTCATGCAAACCCAGGAACTCAGTTTGCAACTAAGGATTCTCTGTTTTGTCACATGCTTTATATCCACAAAAAGCTGGCCTTATCATAGCAGTTGTAGGGACCTAGTTGGCTCTACACAGGACAGGATCGATACCAGGACATCTGTGGTGTCAGACTGTCCATGGCAGTGGACATGTACACATTATTATATGTAGCACACATTTCTCCATCTGTAAGTAGGGATCCTATTTGTTTCTTAAGATTATTGTCTAGATTCACTAGATTACTGTCTAGTTAATATGCATGAACACTACTCAACTGGTAGTATAGGTGTTTTCCTCCTATTAGTATTATCATTATTAATGGTAATTGAAAGGGGATCCTTGATACGGAGTTGTATGGGGTGGCATCCCAGAGCTGGGTGGACCACTCAGGTTCTAAAGGTTCTAAATCCTCTACTTTTTTCCAGCTGCAGAACCAACTAGCACTCTCTGGGCCTTAATTTTCTCATTTCCAATCATCATAATAACTACAGTCCTTGCCCCGTATGGTAACAGAGAATCGGCTGAAAATAAGGCATGTAAATTGCTTCACACAGAACCTGGCCATAATAACTATTCAGGTGATAACAGCTATGATTGCTTTCCCCCTCTTTCTAAGTGGGTGCTGTCACTGTAGTTGCCCTTTTGAATCTGGTTTTCCATGTCAGATATGTATATAGGGCTAAAACTCACCATCTAGTCTGTAGGCTACAAATGGCTCAATAGAATCATAACAGAAAGTTGAAGAGAAATAAACATCACAGGAAATCTGGGGATTTTGAAGTCAATAGGCTACACTGCCACATGGAACTGGCATGTCACTTCTACACACAGTAGTGAGATATGCCTTGGGTTGCTGTCTGTTGGAAAGCGTGAGAGGGTTTTGTGGTTGTCTGCATGACATTCAAATTATGTCAGGCTTAAGAATTATGTGAGTGTGGAGGAAGTGGATGAGTCCCCTCCACAAGGGGTAGAGTGAACTAGGGGAATCAGTTCCTGTGAGCCAGCACTCTAGGACCCATCCCTGTGTCTACCGAGGGGAGACCACCATGTTTAAACCACAAGCCACCCCAGGACCCGACTATGGCAGCCAAACAATCAGATTCCACATCTTCAATACACTTTTCTATAGGTTGCATGGGTGTGCCAGAGGTGGTGGGAATTCAAAGAGGGTGGAGGTTAAATTAATGAACTTGTTCATATTAAAAACATTAACTTTCATGTTAATCCAGAATAGAAAAAAAGAAATTAAAATACAACCCAAGACTAGAGCTTCATGTATTGCCTTTAGGAGACATCCTCTTTTTTTTTTTTTTTTTGCGGTTTGAGGTGGGGGCCGGGCTTGAACCCGCCACCTCACCCCGTACCCCACCCCCCATATATGGGGCCAGTGCCCTATTCCTTAAGCCACAGGCACCGCCCAGGAGACATCCTCTTAACTCACATGTGGGGGAAGCTATTTGCTGCCTCTTTACTTAGGGAACTTTCAGGGAGAATTCAAAAAGCACCAGGGTGGTAAAAAGAATAGAGAGTTAGACTTTGGAAGACCTGAATTTTAGCTAGAGGGCTCTGATTCTCCTGGTAGAATCAACCTCAGATGTGATGAGAAGCTCAGGAGAAATAACTCCATGAGGAAGTGCTATGCAAATATTCACTGGGGTTATTAGAGAGAGGGTCTACAAAAATCAGTTGCTTTGACATACTTGGGGGGCTGCAGTTAACCTGCTCTAGCAGGTGTGAAAGTGGATTCAAAGTTGGTGGCAAGGCAGAAAAAGTAATGGTCCAATGTGTAAATGGCTGAGTACACACTCATCGCACACGCATCTTGTAAATTACTCCTTAGCAGGAGAAGTGAAAGGAAAGGGGAATCAGCCAATGCGAGATAAGAGAAGCAGGAGATGGGAAAATACAACCCATACAGCCCTGTCACTTTCCTACCTATGGTTGATTGAAGATGGAAAATAAGAGAGTGCCAGCTAGGACAGGGAGAAGACAAGCAAATCTAGCTGCTTGTGCCTCGCAGTCTGCAGATTACTGTTAAAATTACAGCCTGCTCTGAAGGAATTGTGGTTGGAAATCTATTGAGGCTTCCTCTGTTTGGAGTGTTTCAAGTTCAACTCCTGTTTTAGGCAACTATAATTCAGCACGCCTTTCCAAAAAGACATTCAAGACTTGAAAACAAAAATGCATAACAAATGCAATCAAATGACATCATTCTTTTGCGTGATAGCCAGGGGCACACTGATCCCATGACCCCCTTAAACAGGGTTGCAGCCTGCTATTGTCCTTTCAGTGACAAAATCAGTGGCACTCGGCATAGAGCATTGCTTACACTAGCAGGCATTGAACAAATATTTGTTGAATTAAATATCTTATCTGCCTACTTAATAGGTTAGAAAATTGTCAGCTTTTTCATCAAAACTACTACCTTTTTTCATTCAAACTCCTCTTGAAATTCAATTCCATTAAGACTTTTTAAAGCATACTACCAGCGAGGAATTTACTTAAAGGAAAAAAAATTTAAAAAGCAAAATCCAAGCTCCCACCTGTGCAGCCATGACATGCTATTGTTTGAATCGGAGTATATTACTTAACTTGGTTGACAAGCTCAGGGGGTAGAGACCCTGTCTTTCAGAACACACAGCTCTGAGCCCACTGGGAGTTCTCAATAAATAACAGCCGCAAGAAATGCTGTGGAGGAACCCATTTTAATTATTTATTTTCCCAGTTCCAGATTTTTGGCAGCCCGTGTTTATCCTTTGCTTGATTTCCAAGGGCCGGCTCTCTCCCAGAAGCTCCCTGCGAAATTGGATAAACAGCTCTGCCATTTCCCCTGTCCCTTCCCCCATCCCAGCACAAGTAGAACACCTGATTGGGTCCAAACAGTGGCTGCCCAGTGCATTCAGGATGCCTGCTGGGGTCTGGAAAGGAACTGAGTCCTCCAGGACCCAATAGGTAGAGAGAAGCAATCAAGAGAAATGTTTTGGCTGAGCACATCAACACAGCTGTCAGATGGCAAAGCTTGGACTTGCACTGTTATTACCTGCTGTGGGCCTCTGAGCTGTCTTGTCATTAACCCCAGAGACCAAATGTGCCTAAAGCTTGACACAAAGTAATAATGAGGGAGGGGGGGAGGGAAGGGACTTTCAAGTTTTTCAACAGAGAAGTGAAAAGTGATGGTTTTGCCAAACTTGAACCATTAGATTAAAAAGGTCTAATAAAGACAGATATCAAATGTTAAACTGTATGTGAACAGCAAAACTAAGTCATTTTGGAGGGAATATATGTTTTTTATATATTTTTAAAAACTATGCCAGTAATGAATACGAATGCATTACATGTGTGTCCCAGCCCACAGCTGACAGGCAAGGAGGAAGAAGCAAGGGACGATTCTAACCAGCCTTGCAAAAGACCGCCCAGTTTTCTTCTCCCCGGGTAATAGGGCTAATATTTGGTAAGAAGCACTTTGCAGAGGAAGGGTGGGTGGGGGTGAGGGTGTCTTTCTACACACGGTTAATACCTCTAAGAGCCAGTGCTCCCCTGTACCCTGTTGTTGCTTCAACACAACACCTTTCCCTTCCTCTCTGAGTCATATCAAAACAATGGCAACACCTGTAGCCGTTAATTTCTGCGCTTTGATTTCTGTCCAGTTATTAAGGAGGCTCTCAGCGGGCTCCCTCTCAGAGGCCATATGTGGAGTTGATGTGCCAGCCGCCTAGGAAGGGAACGGCCCCCGGAGAAGTGCACAATGGCTCCGTAATCCCCATCCACTGGACCCTCTTGAACTGCCGCTTTATTTTCCAGTCAAAGAGATGCCAGTCTCAAGATTCAAGCTGTGACCGCCCTGGGAACCCTGGAGAAACCTGTGTCGTGTGCCCGGTTCAGCCCCAGCCCCGGGGTGGTGCCTCGGAGTTCCACAATTTGGACCCCAGAAACTGCCTGTAGCACCCCAACACTTTCCCCGGCTCTCCCCTCCAGGGTGAAGCTTTCACCACAACCCCCCTCCCGCGGGCCCAGCCTCTCCCCCCAGCTGGAGACCACAACACACCCTCGGCAGAGCCACAGCCCCGCCCCCTGGCCGCCGGGCGCGCTGGGGGGTTCAGCCCCACCGCCAGCCTCTTTGGTAGGCTCGCCTTCACCCGTGCCGGGCGGGCGACCTGCTCTCCAGACCACATCCCAAGGGTCGCCGGCGGGGGGCGGAGGTAGGGGGCACAAAGGCTGGGGTGTGGCAGCGAGTCCTCTGGGTTCCATGGCTTCTCTGCTGAGGGCACTATGTTTGGTAACCGTGTGGACCAGGAGGGTCAAACCCACTTGCCTGAGCAGATTACGCCCAAGGGGCAGAGAGGAGTCTAGAGGAGCGATTGGGGAAAGAGGAGCTTCAGGGGAAGATGAGCTCCAAACAAGTGTCCACATTTGCACAGAGGAGGCTGGCACCGGGATGCAGCCACCAGAGTTCTGAGCCTAACTTCCACCCTCCCCGCCCCCCTTACACGCGCTCCCTTTGGGGACCTTAGGTGGTGCTCGAAGTCTCAGAAACCGTCTGAGAAGAGCCGTCTGACGGCTGGGGGCGGTGAGAACCCGAGACCTGGCAAATGTCACCCCGACCGGATCTCTACCCCCAGTCCCCGCTCTGCCTAGGCGGCGTCGTCTCCCCTAGGGAGCACTCCCGGCGGCAGGACTTACGCAGCTGTGCTCAGTCTGGAAGTCCCAGCTGCACCGCTTGGCGCGCGCCTGGATCTCACTCATCCTGAAGAGGCAGAGCGCCGTGGTGGTGGGGGAGCGCCTCTCCTGGTCCTTTCCCGCGGCCGCGCTGAACACTCCGGCCCAGATGTCCAGGGCCTCCACTAGGCTGGAGGACAGGAGCAGGCGGCGGCCGTCGGGGTGGCCGTGGCCGCAGTCGAGCGACGCCTGGCCCTGGAACAGCACCTCGATGCTCTGCGCGATGCGCGCCATGCTGGGCCAGCCGGTGGCGGCGCCGCTCGAGTAGTTGTAGGGGTAGTAGGGGAAGTAGACGCTGCCATTCCAGAGAAAAGCGTCCACGAAGTGCAGGCTGCCTGCGCCCTCGCACAGCTTGAGGCGACCCAGCTCCTGCGTGGCCAGGCTGCGCCACTCCGTGTCCTTGAGCGCGATGGCCGTGTCGCGGTCGGATGCCGCGGGGTTGCAGCGGTTTGCCGTCTCTGGCTCGGGCAGCACGTAGGTGGCGGCCACCGCCAGGTACCACCGGTTGTTCTGGCCGGCGCGGTACACCACCCCGGCCGTCGAGCCCTGCGGATGACACGACACCACCTCGGTGCCGTTGCGCAGGGAGCTGCGGCTCAGGTTGCCCAGGGGCCGCACCTCGCAGGCGCCGCGGTCGAAGGTCCAGCCGGTGAGCAGCAGCCCCCCGAGCCCGGCCGCCCCCTCGCGGTAGGGCAGGAGCAGCTTGCTGAAGCTGCTGCCCGGCCGGGGCCGCGCGGGGGGCGCCAGCGAGACCGGCTCGGTGCAGTTGCCCGCTTGATCCCGGTACAGGCGCGAGAGCCTATGCTCCAGGCTGTAGTCCAGCTGGTCCAAGCAGCTGCCGCTCGCCACGAACACGCCGTCCTCCCGGCTCACCGCGATGGCTCCGATGGCTTGCTCCGACCGCCACACAGGCTCGTCCGCGCCCTGGCCGGGCGCCGCCAGCGCTAGCAGATAGGCGAGCAGGGGCAGCGGCGCGGCGGGGCGCGGGGGGCGCGGCGGCGCCTTCCTCCGGGAGACCTCCATGGGGCTAGGGGGGGCCGCCCCCGGGCAGGGCGCGCGGCGGCTCAGGCGGCTCAGGCGCGCGGCGACGGAGACGCGGGCGGCGGCGGCGGTTCCTGCGCGCGCTCGGGCTCCTGCGGCCGCCCCATCCCCGCGGCTCGCCCGGGAAGGAGAGCGGGGAGGGCGGCGCGCAGCGGGCTCGCTCCGGCAGCCTGTGCAGCGGCGGCGGCTGCAAGCCCTGCGCGCTCCGGCACCGCTTCCTCCTCGCCCTCCTTCGCCGGAGAGTTCCTGTGTGCAGCGCTGGCGCTCGCGGGGAGGCGCGGAGGGGAAGGGAGGGGACGGGCGGAGGGGAGCGAGGCGGGCGGGGAGGGCTGGAGAGGTTGGGTGCGCTTGTGCGTTTCACTTTCCCATTGTGAAAGTGGGATGCAACTGGCCCCCTTCCTCATCCTCTTCCTCCTCCGCCCTCCGCCTCCTGCCCGCCCGCCCGCCCTCCCTCCACGCCCATCTCCCCTCCCCTCTTGATTCGGTGAGATGGGGAGGAGGGAGGTCTTGTAATTTGGGTTACTGTGTAGGTGGCCTCTTTCATCTATTCATAACAAAGCTCAGCCTCTTGCCGTTGCTGCCAGGGCCGCCACCATCACCCCTTTGGTTAGCCCGGGGCTCCCAGGGCGCGCTAACGGCGCACGGAGCGGGCTCCCGCGCTCGTCTGCCAGTGGGGCTGCTCCAACGCCCCGGTTTTGTTTACGAGAGCAGCCGGGGGCGGGGGGGATAGGCGCGGCGAGGAGCGAGGACCCAGGTTGCGAAGGGGTTGCAGCGGAGGCCCGGGGCTCCGGCCACTAGGAGGCTGCGAGGGCGGCTGACAGGTGTGGAGCGGCGGGAGGGAGGCCCCGGGGAGGCGCGCGGCAGACGTGGCCGAGCCAGAGACTCCAGGGACCGAGGCGCCCCTGTGACAGGGAGTGGGTTTCCCCAGGTCAGAGGACTGAGGTGGTGGAAAGGCAGGCGCCACACTCTCGTTCTAGACAATCCTCCGGGCCGGAGCGCCCATATTTGAAAAGGATCTCTAATCTCCCTTGGCAACGGAGTCCCCGGCTTTCAAACCTCAGCACTTAGAAAGTTCTGCTCACCATCTAACCTAATAGATCGTGGCTAACATTTACCGAGCTGTTGTACGTCCGGCACACGGATTAAGACTCCCTTAACACTCATAACAACACTATTAATTAGTGACCGTCATTATCATCCCTACTTAGCAGTCCAGGAGAATGAAGCGGAAAGGCTACAGAACTTGCTGGTGTCCTGCAAGTTGACAGCAGAGCCGAGATTCGAATCCTTATCCAGCCCCAGAGCCTTGTTCTGTCCCGCTATAGTTAAATGCCACCTGTGGCCATTACAATAATCCCCAGACATCATTCTCCACAGTGGGACTGAAAAGTTCTCCAAGTTAAATGCTCCAACTCTTAGAACCAAGTACCTTTATTTCCTTAGAGGCTCTCCCTTGGTCTCATCATTGTCCACTTTTTCCCTTTGGAACCCCTGAATTATTAGCAGTTCACCCCAGGGGCAAAGAAGACACCACAGCTACCAAGAATTTCTGAAGCACAGAAAATGATTGCACACTCAGCAGTAGGTTCTCAGAAGGGGGCTTCCCAGAGGATACACACCCACCTCCCAGCTTCCTGAAGCAGCTGGTGGTGCCCCATGAGCACCCTTACAGACAGGCCGGTGGGGCAGGGGGTGCATGGGGGCTGTTAGAGACCTCTGGGGTTCCTTGGGAGACAGCTCTCTTCCTTCCCAGGCTATTTCCAAGCCAGAGATCCCAGAGAGGGCAACTGGTTGCTGTCTGCTTTCTTCCTTCTCTCTAAGTTTCCCAGCTCTGAATGCAGCCTGTTTTGGGGAGAGAATAGGGGTGCAGTACTTCCCTTAATTGTTGAGTCCTGCTAAAGGAGAAGCTGTTGCAGGTTTCAGACTGCAACAGAGCTCGGAGCTCTCCCCAGGGATGAGGGATAAGGCAGGAACTCTGGAAGGCTTAAGGAAGGGAGGGGTAGATGGGGGCAAGCAGAAGAGAAGCCTGAGTTTCTACTCGCAGCCGAAGCTCCTATCACTTGAGCAGTGGCTCTCCTAATGCTGTGAGCGGAGTGGTCATCTGTCCTTTCACAAGCTCCCCGTTTGAAATTGGATAACGTTATCTTTGCCTGCCAGTAGACAGCAAGTACTTTCCCACAAGATATAAGGTTGCCCTTTCTGCTGTGATGACAGTGTTTGGAGTGTCCATGAAGAAAGCAGAGGAAGACAAAGGCTTAAAACACCCAGTGGATGTTAATCACTTCTCAGGCGAGGCATATCAGAGCCTGTACCTACTCCAGAGCATCAGGCCTTACTTCCCCATTCCCTACCCTGCTGGAATGTTTTAAGAATTTTTGCATTTTTGGAAGTAGAAAAGAATAGTATTTAAAAAACCTCTGCCAAAGCTTATAGAGCCCTACACAGCATAGTAGGGGATTTATGCGCTGGGATTTTGACAGTTTTCCCTGTGAGTGATGAAGAACATGGTGACCTTTACTGGCTTCCTAAATCAGCTGTGGCAGTGTCATTAAGTGCTGAGAAGCAACAGTTCAATTCCATTCTGGAGATAGTTTTACTTCACTGGTAACCAAGTCATTTCTCTAAGTCCCAGAGAGTTGGTACAATCAGTCGCAGACCATCTTGGGAGCTATTTGGATTAAACATACTCTGTGGTGCGGCATTTTGATCACTCCTTCAATTCATTGCTGCTTCATTTTGAAAAAGAAACAGCATCTGAAAAATACTACCCACAAGAAGTATAAATGGCTTTGGTGGCTACAGTCCTTCGCCATTCTACTGGGACCATAAGCCCCCCTCTCAGGAGTAGGGTTCTTTTCCCCTTCCATTTAATTGTAAGACTCCTGTGGTGAAAGAAATCAGCATCTGTGCTAACTTTTTGGCATGAAAAATGTAGGCAATGAGGAAGCACATAAATGCATTCTTTACTGATTCTACTGCATTTTACACACACGTGTTTGCCCCTTCCCGATTTTCTTGTGTACTAAAGCTCCACCTTCAGGACACAAGTTCACATTTGAAAAGTATGGGAAATATGAACAACTGAAATAAATATCTAGGCAATGTGGGTTTTGTATCTCTTTGATCGCTTTCTCTTGGACACAGCCATCCGGCCCAATGGTGCAAGTCCCCTCTCCAACTGGCTGAGCCTATCTTGTTGGGTGTCACATATATAGTACATTTTAGAACTCCTTGTAACACAACTGGCTGAAACCCAAAGAAAAGAAGATGGTGCAGATTTATCCTCCAGACAGAGGCCTGCTACCACGGAAACAGGCAGTTCAGACTGATTCCAAGCAGTTTTATTTGCAGCGTTCACTAGATGGGAAAGTCTTCATAATGAGAAAATATCAACTCCCTCAGGCATTGAAGGCAATCTGGGTTAACCAGGCCATCCACAATCAGACTCATTTCTGGTGGACAGGACTTGATAGATTCAGTGGTTTCCTGCTGAGGCTCAGGACATTAAAAACTGTTCAGTAGGCAATTGGTCACAGTCACAAGATGGCTATCATTGGTACTTTGGTTTTCTTGCTGACTTTTTTTTTAATCTGCCAGTGGTCTGTAGGATGACTGGGCTGAGATCAAAAGCAGCTAAGAGTGTCAATTAGTGCTGTTCAACAAATGCTCTCCATGCCTTGTCTACACGGCTGCAACCCCTGAGCAGAATTTGGGGAACAACACCTACTGGACTGCAGTTGACCAGTGTCATCCTTCTAGGGTTTAAGACAGGCCACTTCCCCCTCCACAGCTTTGCTCTTCTTCTTGTGGTCTTCCCCACTGAGGCTTTTATTAAAGTCCCAGCTCTTTTTGGCGACTGACAGGGATAAAGAAACACCCTGGCCTTTCTAGTCTGCTAATGAGTAGATGGTTGAAAGTAGATTAAAGGAAGAGCTGTTTAATAAGTTTGAACTGATGCTGAGAGATGAGCGGACCACAGTACAATCAACATGAAAAGTCAGTTGAACACAGCACAAGTTAAGCTGTGGCTGAAGGAACTCAGTGCCGTGTTCTCTTTGCCCAAGATGACTGTTGAGCTTTTTTATGCTGGGTGATAGTGCCCTTGTGCTGCTGTTTGAAGTGAGGAAGGCTTGGGAGGTGTTCAACGTAGATCACCCCAACATTACAGTTGCCATCTTTCTCCACATCACAGTTTAACTGCTCATGATCATTTACCAGCAGAGGATGATTATAGGTGGGAGAATGAGTGAGATGTACAAGAAAACTTTACTTTCTTTACTCAAAGTCCAATGACCTTCTTTAAGCTAAATCAGGGCCTTCATTCAGCCTTGAGATGGATGAGCTATTGCCTACGGAAAGCATGTAAAATGTCAGATGTTTTTAATGAGGCTGTGGAGTTGAGGGTATCACCCTAGCATTCCAATATCTCACTTCTCAGGGAGTGTACCTAGTGTCAGGAAGTTTCTCTTCACCCATTCTCTAACACATTCACTAAAACCATCAGTAGCTAAGAATCTGAGACCATTACCAGTTGAAAGCAAACGAAGGTAAATCAACCATCACAGTGTTTTTCCAGAATGACTGGCGTTCACCCTGCATGAAGTAGGCACACTCACCAGCTAATTGCTTCTTCAGATTTAGGGAATCTCTGTAATTTGAGCAGTCTCTTGAAAAACAAGCAATGTCCGACTTTTCACAAGATTCAAGTCTATTCCCTCCCTGTATTTTTTCTAGCTGTTCTTTGGAAAGGAGGAGCTGAAAGGACTTCCAGGACTAGACACAAAATGCTGATCCCTCTCTAACCACACATCACACATCATTTCCGAGGTCTCTGCGCTCTTGCCACAGCCCTAAGACTTGCTGTCAGCGTAATCCTGGGCTCCAAGTCCACTGATAACTGGCAGCTTGGAATATACCCATTCAAAAAGAAGAGCTGCGAGCAGCCAGGCCTTCATATTAATAATAACTCCAACTCTTGAAATGAATAGTAGAAGATAAGATAAACACGGAGATAACTTCCCAGCCACTTGTACTTCCGCTTCCTTGAGACTCAGCGAGGAGATGCTCTGAGCTGACAGTAGAGTTGCTGGACTTTGCCCTATGCCCTATGCCCTTGCTCCTCCCTAGAAAGTATCCCCACTAACGTGGAGAGGAAGTGTCCCTTGTCAGCTCTAGGCATGCACTGTTGCTGGCAGGAAGCTTGGCATGTGCCCCAGGTAAGGGCAATCCCACTCACCACCCACCCTGGGCCAACGCCGAGATTGGGGTAATCTAAACAGTGTTTCTCCCGCACTCTCAGCCTCATGCACAGAATCCCAGATGCAAAACCCATGGAAGACTAAGCGTTTGCCTTGCTTTCCTGCCCCTATTCCTGTTTTTTTTTTTTTTTTAAACCCTTTATTGCTGTATGACTTCCATACTATATGTATACTCATTTAATATATACAACTTGACTGATTTAGACGTAAGTATACATCATGAAACCGTCACCACAATCTCTTCTGCCCCTTTTTAGTTTCCTCTATTTATTTCCTCTTCCCCATTTGGGCCAGATAGGGTCCATTTCTTCTTACAGACCGCTTGTCCGCTCTTCCCCATCCTGCTCTAGACTCAGAAGGTTGACATTTATGGACATTGCTTTTTGGCTTCTGGTTGGAGTCAGCCCAAGGGAAGTCCCAGAAAGAGCCCTACAGCTGGTAGGTAGAGTGAAGTTTGGATACACGGTAGACCCTCCATAGTTGACCACCTCCCTACATTGACCACCTTCTTACGTTGACCTAATTTTCCAGACTGGACATGCACCACGTGTACTTATCAGCACAGTAGGCCTAGTTCCTTATATTGACCACCTGTGTGTATGTTGACAAGTTTGTTAGAGACCCTTGGGTGGTCATCTGATGGAGGCTCTACTGTTTTTATTCCCCAGCTCCCTCCCCACTGCTCTGTCAGCCATGGCTGTGTCCCATCCTGTGGATAGGCCTCTCTCACAGCTACAGCTGTGGCCACAGCCTTCTCTGGGCTCGGTGACCACTCCCTCACCCTCCTCCTCAGGCCTGTGGGGTTCAACGACTCCCACTGTTTGTCACCTTTATTGGTCTCCCTTTATCCTTCCCACACCTCAGCTGTGAGCCCTTCATTCTTATATCTCTTTGCACGTGTCACCTGTTTCCTGCCAGAATCATAAGGAACAATCCAATCTCCCTCCACACATGGATCCAGAAGTGACCCCAAGTGACGTTTAAACCTGTGCATTCAGCCGTCCATTGACGGGAAGCATGGACGCTGCTAGGCAAGACGACATTCCTTTGTTTCCAAATGGCTGTTTCCCCGAATCTGGCAATGGAAAAAAAAGCTACATTTTTATTCCTTTCACACGGGCTTTTCAACACTAAATTCAACATAGGGATACAGACAAATGAAATGAAAACCTGACTGGGTAGGATTATATTTTTTCCCACTTAAAACATAAAACTAAGAGAACCTTAAAAGCAAATCAGAACTACTAGGGGGTTAAGGGTTCAGAAGGTGGTGGGGGCAGAAGATGGTTATGATCTCTAGAATACTGCTCAATGTTTGAAATGTATTTTCAAACAAGGTAGAAAACGGAGCATATTGCTTTTTCCTTTTTAGACATTTTTCCTTAAGTCTGAACTCCAGCAGTTTCTTCTATAAAGTCTAGAAATTCTACTTATATTCACTTTTACCAAAACAGGATTATTAGGAAATTGCCATGCTTCCTGATCCTCAGACCTCGCCCTATCCCACCCCACATTAATATTTCAGAGATAAGTTATTTTCGGTTTTTCACTGCTTAAGGAATACCTATGTAGTGGAGATAGAAACCCTCTAAAGATGGTGCTATTTTGGAGTGTACTTTGTTTTTCTCCTGCTATGACTTCTGCGCTTTAATCATCTAAACCAGCCAGTTTGAAACTCTACTACCCTCGTTTATTGGACATTCTTAATGGTGATTAAATATTTACGCTGTCAGAGGCCGTTTTCTTTCCCCCCACCATGCAAGCTGAAAATTTGGAACATTTAGGAGCTTTAATTGTGAGGAAAGGTGCACGTACATTCATAGTCAAATAGTCAGAGATGTATTTCTCAGTCTCTTTGGTTGGGTGGGGGCACAGGAAGAAGGATGGTGATAATGCTGTCATGACAGGTGGATGATCCTAAGGTGCAACCCTGGCAAACTGGATTTCCTGCTGACTGTGGACTGGATACAGTCAGAGCTATTCTGAGGCCAATTAGCAGAATTGGCCTGAATCAAGGGCTTCTTGTCCTTCTGTGGGGCTTCTGGAAGCCCACCCATTTCCACCCAGGACCTGCCAGTCTGGACAAAGGGGTGAGGACTGCACGGCCAAAGCTCATGATCGCTCAGACATTCAGCTGCTCCTGCCTCGATAGCATCCTGTCCAGTCACCCCAGCCCCTAGAGCAGTCTAGGACATTTAGTATGATGAAGTCCTTTGGCTACAGAGGGGCCACTGTTAAGGGTAGGGCTGCACAGAACACCTAGCTGAGCCGGCAAGAGGAACTGAAACCCCGCCTGATTTCTGCTCACCAAGCCCTGCACGCAGGCAAAGGAAGAGGCATGTTTTTGTTTGTACAAAGACTCTTCTGGCCAGCAGCAGCCTTCATCAGGCCTAAGTTCCAGACCCAGTGCCACCACTCAAGAGCTCTGCAGCCTTGGGCTTTCTGAGTCTCAGCATCCTCATTGTAGATGAGAAATAATAGCATCTGTCTCGTGGGATTTTCATGCATATTAAATGAGATAATATGTGTAAAGTATTTAGCACAAGACCTAACGCACAGGATATGCTCAGTAAATAAAAACTTCATTACCACTAAAATTTACATGTACCAGAGCTCTGATGCTGTGTTACCCACTGTATTAGTTTTCTGGGGCTACTATAACCAAGTACCTGTTATTTATGCCACCACGCACTGGGTGGCATAAATAACAAGAATTTATTTCTGCTCAGTTCTGGAAGCTGGAAGTCCAAGATCAAGCTATTGGCAGGGGTGGTTTCCTCTGAGGCTGCTCACCTTGGCTTGTCAATGGCTATCTTCCCTCTGCATGTGGTCTTCTCTCTGTGTGCAAATTTCCTCTTCTAGGCACACTGGATTAGCGCCCACTCCCGGAACTTCATTGTAAAGACCCTATCCCAAAATACAGTCCTCTTCTGAGGTACTAAGGTTAGGATGTCTGCATATGAATTGGGGATGGGGGTGATATAACCCAGCCCAGAACACCCACTCTCCATCTCAAGTCCTATGCTGGGGGAAGAATTTTAACTAGCATTTCTTGGGCACATGATTTTGTCCAGCAGTGAGCACATTTACTTCCGTTTCTTCATTTATTTTTGCAATAACTTTGTAAGTATTATGACATCATTTTGCAGATAAGCAAACTGAAGTGCAGAGAGCTTAATGACATGCCAAGGTCACAGAGCATGGGGGCCCACGCTGGCCTTGAACCCCTTCTTCTGGCCAAGTCCATGCTTTGTATGTCAAATTTGCTGATGGATTCTCTCACAGGGTGGTATTAGTGGCTGATAACACTTCATAGTCTACCCTCTTTGGTTGGTTTTTAATAGTGGGCCAAGTAGCCAAAGCAGAGCAAAGACTCTGTCCTCCCAGTCTCGTCCTCCATAAAATTTTCCCCGACTTCCCATTGTTGGGTGTCCGTGTGTGTTCATTTCTCACTTCTTGTACTATCCCTGTATATTCACCATCTATTTCCTTTTCTCTGATGCTTCCAGCTTGAGTTCCATGAAGGTAAAGAGGGGAGGCCACTGGTGTAAAGAGTGGGTGTTGGCTACAGCAGGAAAGGGTATCTAGAGGGTCTGTTAAGCTGCATCCAAGCCCACACCTAGAATTGGTGGGTGTGCTGCTCAGAGTCAGGTTGTCTTAGGATATCAAAAAGAAACCAGGCATCTCCATGGATCTGAGGTTTCCAAATGGCATAGGAATAGGACAGAAAGCTAACAACAGGAAGAGGCAGTAGAATGGTTTTGGAGAAATGCAATGAATGCAGGAGAGCAGCAGATTTAGGGGCAAATACTTATAAAGAGCTGAGAAAGTGATAAAGAAAACAAGGTGGTATAAATATTGCAAGCAGACAGAAAGTATGAAGCAGGAAGGCAGATGGCGAACGTGCCCCTGTGATTGGGAATACTTCTATGCAAAGGAAGAATATTTATTTTAGAAATATTAAAATGTGGGGTATACTGCCTTAAGAAATTTAAGATAGAAAAAAGCAAGATTTTGAGAATAGGGTAAGCATTACCAAGCTTTATTACTAAATACTGCCACCCATCAGATGTGTATCCAAGGATACTAGGAACAATAAGGGTGTGTGTGTGTGTCTTTGTGTGAAATTAGATTAAGGGTCATAGATATAGCACAAAGCTGAGAATGCTACTGATATAGTAGTATTTATCTTTTTAGGTACAAGACCCATCTTTTCAAGTAGATTTCCAGCCTCTATGAAGAAGCTCTGTGTTATTAACAATATTAGGATCGTGAGATAATTTGATTAAAAAATGGAAGAGTATTTGAAAAACATTGCTGGTGGTATGTGAATGAGTGTGACCCAACCAAAAACACAAAACCTAGCTGGTGAAACCATGTATACCTAGTTCAGGAGAGACCCACAGAGGTGACAGCACAAATGCTTGTTGGAGGGTTACCGTCAGCATGAAGGCATGAAAAAAGAGGCCTCAATAAAACAGGACTTAAACCACTTCTCTGGTTTAATAGACTATGTAGAAAAAAAACAAAACAGCCCATGGTGACAGGTTAGTGGTAAAGGATTCTCTGGCTGGTATGGAGGGTCCTATGGCCTAAGCACACAAAGAACAAGATATTGACCCCAATGGACCCCAACGAGCAGACCCTAGCCCAGATAATTTTCTCAGCTTCATATTTGTCCAGCATCTAAGACTTTTGCTCATTTTAGGCTCTTGCCATCATCATTATTAAAAACAAGAAGTATCAGCCAGGCGCAGAGGCTCATGCCTATAATCCTATCACTCTGGGAGGCCAAAGCAGGAGGATCTCTTGAGCTCAGGTGTTCAAAACCAGAGTAAAAGCAAGACCCCATTCCTACTAAAACTACACAAATTAGCCTGGTGTTGTGGTGGGAGTTCAAACTTGAACCCAGGAGTTTGAGATTGCTGTGAGGTATAATATGATGGTACTCTAGCCTGGGCAACAGAGTGAGACTCTGTCTCAAAAAAAAAAAAAAAAAAAAAAAAGGCATTTATGCTAAGAGCTGGGGATATACTCATTATTGTCTGCCATTTTTAGCCACAAAATTTTCATTCTTCTTGAAACAAGCCAGGATCTTTCCTGCCTTTGCACCTCTGCATTCACCATACTTCTCACTTAAAACATCCTCCCCCACTTCTCCACTTTTCCAACTCTTATTTGTCCATCAAAGTCCAGTTTTAAAAGGCATTTTCTCCTGGGAGTTTTTCTCTTCTAAACTATAAGCCCCTTTAAAACAAACAAATAGAGAAACCGAGTGCTAGCACATCTGTAGTTCCCCCAGGACCTAGGGCCTTGAGTATAGCACATGTTCATTCATTTATCCCACAATGGTAACGAATGTCTCTTCCGTGCCAGCCTCCATTCTAGCCATGCACTCAAACTTACCTGTCATATTTGTTTAACTGAACCTTTCCTCCACTTGGTTATGAATTCCTTCCTCTGAACTTGAATAGAACTTTATTTGTAAATCTATGACAGCATTTACATCTTGTGATTCATGTTATACCCTTGGCATTGGCCGTGTGTTTAGTTCTTCCATTTAATGTGCTTTCTTTGAGATCAGGATTAGTGTCTTATTCAGTTTATCTCCATAATTCCCATTGAATCTCAGACTCCCTGCTTATTTTCTTGCTTACATCTTTAAGAAATACTTCATGAGAATCCACCAGGTGGTAGGTTGAGGGCTGGGGGTATGACAATGAACAAGACCAATGGTTCCATCCTTACTCAGATGACTGCCCCCTGCACAGAGCCAATGTTCCATAAAAATGTTGGTTGAGGGTGGCACCTGTGGCTCAGTGGGTAGGGTGCCGGCCCCATATACCAAGGGGGGCAGGTTCAAACCCAGCCCTGGCAAAACTGCAATAAAAAAAATAGCTGGGTGTTGTGGCAGGTGCCTGTAGTCCCATCTACTTGGGAGGCTGAAGCAAGAGAATCGCCTAAGCCCAGGAGTTGGAGGTTGCTGTGAGCTGTGTGACACCACAACACTCTACCAAGGGCAATAAGTGAGACTCTGTCTCTTAAAAAAAAAAAAAAATGCTGGTTGAATCCTGGTGTAAAGCTTGAACACTCCTTAGGGGCCAGGGCCATAACCCCCAGCCCCAAATACAATGACTTAACTTGGCATGTACACAATACATATCTACCAATTCATGAATTGATCATCTCTTCAGAGACAAGGACTATAAAAGGAGAAAGGCAACACCTTGCTGCAAAAAAAAAAAAATCATTGATAATATGGAGGAACAACCAGTGAATGCCAAGTCTGAACATTGCTTTTGGATTATTTGTTAATTTATAGCACCTTTCAAACTTTGTTTGAAAATGGCTTTGTGTTGAAAAGGGAAGAATCTTATACTGTAATTATGTTAGGCAAGCTTATAATAATTATAATAATTATCAACTGAGTGCCAATAATACTTTAAGAACGCCACTGTGCATAAAGATCACACTAGTGTCTAACAGGTATTTAAAACTAAGCTCTTTAAAATTGAAAAGGCACAGCTTCAATGTTTTCTATTTTTTAACAAGCAAAGATTCTGACAAACTATTACCCTCCTTTCCCTGTTAGAAACTTCTGTTTACATTTACAATAAAAACTTCCTCTAAGATGGATTTCCTCTAAATCCAGCGGGAATTTAAGCAATTTATTTTCTTTAACATACCTTGAATGGTATCCTCTCATCTGTTTGAAAAATATGACAACATGCCATCTTTGAGGCCTTACAGAGAAGAGGACACACCCTTCCACAGACAAGCAAGTTTTCGTGGGTGTGTCATTCTATCCCGCACAGAAAAAGCCAAGCTTGGATGCACACTAGGGTGCCCCCTAGTGGATGTAAAAGGTACTTGACACAGAAAAAACACATTCACTACCTGAGGGGAGTTGGTGGGTACTGTGGTTTACAAGATTTCATTCCTCCCTAGCATCTGTTCCTGAAAGTTGGAAGTATGTCACTGATTAATAAAGGTTTGATTAGCACTCCTCTTTCTATCCGGCATCCGCAGTAATTAAGGTATCTGCCTGCAGGCTTACAAACGCGGAATGAAATTATAGTCAGAATAGTACAATAAAACGAACACTGTTTAAAACACTACCACCTAATTTTCCTAAGACGCTCCCCAAGTCACATTCTCATCTGTAACTATTTGGCCCAAACTGATATGGTGCCTTCATCCAAATCATGAAAAAAAAAATGGCTCTTTTCAGAGAAGTTATTAATATCTATGTCAGTGGTGGCCAGCTACTTAAAAAGTGTGCTTTTGTATATTGTCCAAATTAGATTTCTGAGTGTTAGTCTTTGTCATGCTTTTCAACAAATCCCTTCTACTTATCACATGTCTATGAATTCATTTCATACACACCTGTTGATTACAGACACAACACTAGGTACTAGGCCGTGGGGGACACAGCCCTTGACCTCTGAACAGCTGTTAATCTATTGTGACACATCAGCTCTCTGTCTCCTTTACTGTTTCTCCTTTCTCCTTCTGTCTTTGCAAATGCAGATGTGCAGGGGACCATGGTAAATATTTTCATCTGCCCAGATAGCTTTACTATCACTGTTCTTCTGGTAATAGAGCCTACACCCCCTCATCCCATCCAGATGGGAGCACATGACCCAGGTCTGGCCAATCCAAATGCTCCATATATTTGGTCCGAGAATAGGTCATGTGATCCCAACAAAAACAATCAGGGTCCTTTACAAGGATTGTTATATGGGTGGTGGGAGAAAAAAATCTTTTATGGGAGTGGTTAATCTGGGGCTGCCAGTGACTTTGTCCTCTGCCCAGTAGAAAACTCCTGACTGAAGTAAGAGACAATGCCAGTGCTCACAGAGAAGCAGAGAGGAGCTAGATGGAGAGGTAGATGGAGAGGGCTGGAGAGAGAGAGAGATACACACACATTGACTAGCTAAGGCCCACTTGAACCTCAGTCCTGGTCTTTTGACTTCAATTACTTGTTCTGTCTTTGGCCTCCTATTGTTGCAGTACTCTCCCTGTCAGTATCACCAATGACCATGGGGTTCCGCCATTACTTACCTGCTGGATGACTCCAAAATCTCTATATCAGAGTGACATCTTGAATTTTAGATCTGTATGTCTGCATGCCTACTTGTGATGTCCCTTGGACTTCCCTCTGCACCTCAAGTCAATTTTTTTCCACATTTCCCCCCCACATGTTCTCAGTCTCATTGGATGACACCGCTATCCACTGAAGTTCTTAAACCAAAAGTGGGAGCCATCCTAGATACTTCCCTAAACTTCTATATTTAATCAACTGGCACACCCATTGCTTTGTATCATGGGCTTGAGTTCTCATCATAAGATGTTTCATCTCCCAGATGTCCTCTGTTCTTTCATTCCTACTCCTTAGTTTGACCCCTCATTTCATAACTAGGCTGTTTTAGGTGAGACCCTCCAACCCAGCCTTTGTATTGCCCTTTCATTGTCTCCTTGTATGGACAGCTGATCAGATTACTTCCTGTTAAAAATCCTTCAATGGCTCCCTATTGTTTCCCAATTTTTTATTGTTATGGGCCCATTAGGCCTTACTCTTCTTGGCAACACCCTCCTACTCTTGTCAAGCCCTCTGGGGGCTCTGGCAGACCCTGTCTAGCAGTCCCAAGGGCTGAGAAGGTAGTATCTCAACACGCCATATGGCACACTTGTTGGGAAGTGGGGCTTAGAGGATATAGCTTATACTTCTTAGCTTGATACAGAAGATTCCTGCCTGACCATTTTCATAGTATTATGGTCTCCATTTACCCATGTGCATCTGTAACTGGGCTCTGGGCTGGCTAGTTGGAGAGCAGCTGTGTGAGACCAGCAAAGCTGAACTCAGGGGCATCTATAGGTGGGGTTGATAAGCCTGCAGGCTTTTGTTGCTGTTTTTTTTTTTTTTTTTTCTTTTTGCTGTTGTTGTTTCTTTTTTCTATCTAAAGAAGGAGGCTGATACTAGGCTTCTACGAAAAGAAACAAAGGAAAGTAGATGAAAACAGTATGCCACCCATTCTTCAGACATTCTGTCATGGGGGGAGGTGTAGTCAGGAGCTAGAAGTACTGTGACCAAAAGCTTATGACGTTCGGGGCTTTTGCATCACCTTGGATTCAGTGACAGGCTGAAACACAGAGTTAGAGAGAAGGGCCTTCTTCCTGTCTCTGCATGTAACACTGTGTCAGCATCAGAGGGGAGAGAGAAAGAATCAAGGAAGAAGCCACATCCTCAAAGATGTTCTCCTAGGGACTCCCCACAATGACTAGGGAGATTGAAGAAGAAAGGGGGTGAGTCCTAGAGTTACCACACGCTGGGGATAACCAGCCGGTAGAATCAGGGGTGTTAGTGTGGCCTCATTGGTACCCACTGCAGACACCCTATGCAAACCAGTTTACACAAGCTGTAGAACCAGTTATGAAGAGGTTAGCTACAAGGAAAATAATCTGCTTACATCATAGACACGCGGAGGTTAATCTTTTCTCTCATAAGAAGGCATCTAATATGGGTTGCTAGTCAGTATTAATATCAAAGGGCCCCCAGGCTCTTACTTTCTGCTGTCACAAGACAGCTGCCACAGCTACAAACATCATATTCGTAGTGGGAGGCTAGCTTTCTCCTTGCTAGACCCTGTCTTTGTAGTCCCCCACAGAAGTCTCCGAGCAGACATCTCCTTACGCAGCACTGACAAGAACACGGTCACGTGCCCACCTTACACCTACACCAATCGCTGGTGGAGAGTAAAGGAAAGACTGTGATTGGCTATGAGCCTCTGTCTGGGGGAGGAGCTTATTTACCTTCCTGGAGACCAACCCGGGCAATTGCAAACCGAGGGTTCTTATATGAGCTAAGAGGGAGGACTGGGAACAAAATGAGGGTTAGGCAGGTAAAGAATGGTGTGCACAGCTCTAATGCTGAAAGATTTCAGTTCTCTGACCCTGGAAGGGCTCCGCTTCCATCTTCCCACTGGCTAAGTCTTTTTTTTTTTTTTTTTTTTGGCCAAGTCTTACTTAAGCTTTTGGTTTCTACTATACCGTCTTCTCTGACCATCATTCTCCAGAACTGACCAACCCTTCCATGGTGTCACCAAAATACCCATCCCATACCCCCATATTTACTCTTGTTACACTCCATGGAATATTTGTCTGGTGCCTCCATGGCTCCGGAACTCCTTGTAGGAAGTTCTTATTATATTCATTTTTGTCTCTACTATCTAGCATGATGCTGGCCCATAGTCAGCGTTCAGTATTTGTGGAATAGATGTTGCATAACAAGCTGAACAGACATAAAATCCAAGAGAGAAAATAATCACATGAGCACTGGCATCTGAATACACACAGGAGACAGCCATTCCATTCAGCCACAACTACTTACAGACATCTACTGTCTGCTAACACAGAGGAGGGTAACACAGGTTCGGTGCGAAGACCCTATGCAGGGCAAAGATAACTAGCAATCCAAAATCGCATTTGACAAGTGTCTCATTAGAGCTGCAGAAGTGTGGGAGCAGTGGGACGACAGAGGACATTGGGACAGGGGAAGAATGGTAATTAAAATCCACAGGTAATCCCAAACCTTAATTTAATCAACACTTTCCACCTCCACTCCTCTACAACTTCTTAGTGATGTAGGAAGATTGGCAGATTTGAATGTCATTTCCCTTGGGAGCCCTGCCTATCTGTCAGTGCACCTGTGACCCAATAGTAAAAGAACCACATGGTAAACAGCCAAAAAAGAAACTCGGGAGAAAAGGGGACCTGGATAATTCACAGCTTAGATAGGCAGCTCTTGAATAGATACAGTTTTAACCAGTGATTTGAAGATCAAATGATTCCAGATCTCACAACTGTACTGTATTTGAGGTTTTTGCTAAGGTGTGTTATTGGAAAAGAAGTGACTAAAACCACGTGAAAGGCACAGTGAAATGCACTAAATGGATAATTTTCTAGGCCCTTTACTGCATGGAAACTGTTTTTGCAGGGAGAAAATACTGTAAGTCTCCTAAAGCAATGGGAGCAATACTGAGAGTTTCCTAAGGGCTACTTCACATGGGGCAGGGGCGAGGCGGGGCATGGATCCCTTTGACAGTCTGGTGAAATCTATGGAATCGTCTCAGAATGTTTTAAATGCATAAAATATAATACATAGTGTTACCAGAAAAGTCAACTATATTGAAATATAGCTGCAAAAGAATTTTTAAACTATGTGCTTCTTTAACAACAGAGTAATTAACAAAAGCTAGCAGCATCTCTAATATTTAATCATAATCTGGGGTAGTAATAAACATAAATCAAGATCACTGCAACCATCATGTGATTTAAAAGGATCCGTGATTTTGCTCCATGACAAAATCACAGGTGCTACATTTGTAATTGAAGGAAATCTTAAATTTTAGTTAGAGATTAGAGAAAGTAGAGATGTCATTTTATTTTACCATCCAAGTTCGCAGACCCAGGTTAAAAACTGCTGTTCTGAGGTCCCTCGACCACATGGTAACCAGGTTGAGAACTAGAGTCAGCATGTGTTTTTTTGACAGTGATGGGCATAGCTCTGGGAGGCCATTTCTCACCTATTCAAGGAATTATACCACAGTTGGTATTGCTCATCTTAAAAAAAAAAAAAAAAAAAAATCTTAGATAGGTTCAACAACAGGAAGGGAGAAAACGGCCAATCAGGCTCCTGGTAGGAAAAGACCTCAATTGGATTCATCACCGTTGCCTCTCCTTAGAATGTGGTTCTCTAACACTGGTATTGTGTTTTCTCTGGATTCCCTAGTTGCTGGATCCCTTACATCCTCCTGTGGTGCTCTTGTCTAGTAGAGACATAGGCATTTCAGATACAGGAAATGATTCAGGAAGAGGAAGTTCAAACTCTCCTCCTAGAGATTCTGTTTACTAATTGCATGAAATGGCTCTTTGAAAATGGATGAGAGGGGTCAGGCCTCTCTGGAAGGGGAAGTTTGTGGCTATTAAATACAAATAAGGTCTAATTTGAGTTCTCTGAAGATTCTCCATACTTCCTTCTAAAAAGGTTGTACTAGTTTGCAGTCCCACCCGCAGTGTAAAAGCGTTCCCTTCTCTCCACATCCACACCAGCATCTGCAGCTTTGAGACTT
>CAUYPK010033862.1:0-49802 GCA_963574355.1 Loris lydekkerianus
TTATTTCTTTATTTTTTTGAGACAGAGCCTCAAGGTGCTGCCCTGGTGGAGTGCTGTTGTGTCACAGCTCACAGCAACCTCCAACTCCTGGACTTAAGTGATTCTCTTGCCTCAGCCTCCCAAGTAGCTGGGACTACAGGCGCCCGCCACAATGCCCGGCTATTTTTTGGTTGTAGTTGTCATTGTTGTTTGGCAGGCCTGGGCTGGATTCGAACCTGTCAGCTCTGGTGTATGTGGCTGGCGCCTTAGCCGCTTGAGCTACAGGTACTGAGCTATGTATCTATTAGGTCATTTCAAAAGTTTTGTCCGTTTTTATGAGTCTACTTTCAACTGTAATATCTCAGTGAATATTTATTAAATTTAATTGAAATAAGCGCCATTTGAATCAGTGCACTTTTGCCAACGTAACACAAGTTGATTAATTCCGTCAGCATAAAAATTGGGTGCTCGGGATTCGATGAAGTCAACGAAGGCCGTTTTTGCTAGGTCCTGATTGGCAAAGGTTCTACCGGTGAGAAAGTTATCAAAGTGCTTGAAAAGATGGTAGTCGGTTGGCGAGAGGTCTGGGGAGTATAATGGGTGGGGCAGAACTTCGACATTCAATTCCTTTAATTTTCAGACGGTGATTTGTGAGACGTTGGGCATTGTTGTGGAGCAGGATCGGACCACTTCTGTTGACCAGTGCTGGCTGCTGCTGACGCAATTTTCGGTACATTTCCTCGATTTCCTCACAATAGGACTCTGCTGTGATGCTTTGGCCTGGTTGCAGAAAGTTATAGTGAATCACACCAGCCGCTGACCACCATACAGTAGCCATGATCTTTTTTTTTGGTGGGGTTTTGCCTTTGGGAAGTGCCTGGGTGGCTCATCAGTGTCCAACCACTGTCCTGAATGTTTCCTATTGTCATAGAGAATCCACTCTTCATCACACGTGATGATCCGATCCAAAAAAGGATCATTTTGGTTGCGCAAAAGCAATGAAGAACAAACCTCGAAACGTGATAATTTCTGCAGATCGTTTAAATTGTGGGGCACCCACTTTTCAAGCTTTTTGACCTTTCCAATACGTTTTAAACCATCAAAAACCACATGGGAGCTGACACCCAGTTCTTCCACCATCCCACGCACCGTTTGTGACGGGTCAGTCTCCACCAGGGTCCTCAAATCCTTGTCCTGGATTACTCTAGATTGACCTCTTCGGGGCTCATCTTCGAGGCTAAAATTTCTGGAATGAAATTTCGCAAACCAACGTTGAGCAGTATGTTCATTAACACTATCATTACCAAATGCCTGGTTAATTTTTCAGGCTGTTTCGGCAGTGCTTTGGTTCAATTTGAATTCGTAGAGAAAAATTGTCCGAAAATCGCTTAATGACATCATATAGTAATATGCTGAAAAGAATAAAAAAAATTAAAAGTAGAAAAAAATGAATAGCATCAATATATAGAGTACACAATTCTCCATCAATCAGTATATGCCACGACACAGTAGAATAAATATTTATTGAGATATGGAGCTACAAAAACACATGACATTAAAACAGACAGAACTTTTGAAACAACCTAAATAGCTTTTAAAATAGCATTTTGATATGCACATTATCTTTATAAGAATACTGAAATATTTCCCTAAAAACTACATAATTTTAGAAAGACAGAAATTATTGAACATTAGTTTCTCATTTCTTCACTTTCCTCTTTTCTCCTAGAAGTTCCCACTACAGGTGTTTCTATCTCTTTTCTAATTTAAAAGGAAAGCTTTAAAAGTTTCACCTTTGATAGAATATTTGCTGCATGTTTTATTTTATTTCATTTTTTCTGAGACAGAATCTCACTCTGTCACTCATGGGAGAATGCATGGCATTGTCATAGCTCACAGCAACCTCAGTCTCTTGGGCTCAAGCAATTCTTTTGCCACAGCCTCCCAGGTAGCTGGGACTACAGGCATGCTCTTCGATGCCTGGCTATTTTTTTTTTTTTTTTTAAACTAGTTTTCTGTTTTTAGCAGAGATGGGGGATCTTGCTTTTGCTTATTCTGGTCTCCAACTCCTAAGCTTAAGCAATCCTCAGCCTCCCAGAGTGTTAGGATGACAGGCATGAACCACCAGGCCTGGCCTATAGCTTTTCTTTTAAAAAACCATCGTCAAGTGAAGAAAGCTCATTTCTGTTTCAAGTGTGCTAAACATGCATAGCATCAATGGGTTCAGAATTTTATAGGTGCTCTCTCTGCATGTAATAAACTGAAAATATATTTATTTTCCTTTTTCTGTTGATGTGGTAGTGAGTTGCACTAACTGATTTTTTTAAAATGTTAAACCAATATTAGATTATGGGATGTGGTCATAATATATTATGCTCTTATAGATGATATTAATGCATTTGGTTTGGTGACTTTAAAAAGTTGCATTCTAAATGAGACTGAAACTGGCTTTTAAATTTCTTTTTTCATGCTTTTCTTCAGACATACTATCAAATGTATTTTAAAGAGACTTGAGAGGAATAACATGTTTCTCTATTCTTGGAAAGAATTGGTAAAAATATGTCTCAGTCTGTTTGGGCTGCCATAACATAATACCATCAACTGTGTGGCTTAAGCAATGGGAATTTGATTTCTTACTCTTCTGAAGCTGGAAATCCTAGATCAGGATGCCAGTATAGTTGAATTCTGGTGAGGGCTCATTTCCTGATGTGCAGACTGTAGCCAACTTCTCATTGTATCCTCACCTGGCAGAGAGAGTGAGTGAGCAAACATATCCAATACATCGAAAAAGCAAATCAGACTCTGTAAGCAAGCTCATCATAATCTTAAAATCCCATCATAAAGATCTCACCCTCCTGACTTCATCTAAACCTAACCTGTACCTTCCAAAGATTCCATCTTCAAATACCATCACATTTGGGGTTAGGGTTTTAGTATACTAATTTGTAGAGAAAACAAAATTTACTCCATAGCAATTTAGAATTTCCCTATAGTGATTATTTGGTAAACTTATTCATGAAGCTATCTGGGCCCATAGATTTCTTTATGGAAAAATTTTTATAAGAGTATTTGATTTGATTTCTTCGAAGGATGATTTGAAAGATTAGTACGTCTTCAGTCAAATTTTGTTACATATATGCTTTTCTCAGAATTCGTTAAAAGTTTGTTCATAATATCTCCTTTTTATCTGCTGTATGTCTACAGCATCTGCAGTCATTTTTCCTGTTCCTTCCTAAAGTTCTCTCTTCCTCGTCCTTTCTCCTTGCTTCTTTCTCTCTCCTTGATAAGTTTCATCACAGGATTTGCTATTTCAAAAATATAACCTTAGCTATGTTGGTCTTCTTAATTTTTTGTTTTTACACATTTTATTACTTTCTACGTTTATTTTCATTTGCTTTCTTCACATTTGTTTGGTTTGACCTCATGCTTGTTTTTCTAAGTACTTTATGCGTAGGTCATTAATTTTTGACATTTTTCTAGGTACTTCCTATGCGTAGGTCATTAATTTTTAACATTTTCCTTTCCCAGCACTTAAATTTCATGCTAAGTTCATTTTGCATGCTGCTGTGGATTCATCCTGTAGATCTTCCTTAATAGGATATTATTATACAGTTCAAAACATTTTACAATTTCTTTGATATTTCTTTGACCCATGGTGATATGTCAACGTATAACATTTGATTTTTCTAAGTTTCAGTTTTGAAATGATTTTTTAATACACTAACCTTGTGGTCAGAGACCTTATTTTGTATGGTTCATACCTACTTTAGAATACTATGAACCACAAATCACATACAAAAATGCAAAAATGTTGCTATATAGCTCAACAAATTATCATAAAGAGTTCATATTGCTGCCATCTCAAACAACCCCAAACTCCCAAGGCTCCCTGGTGCCCTTTTCCAATATTCTGTGTAATTCTAATTTTTTGATATTTGTTGACATGTACAGATAGCACAGTATTCAGTAATATTTCTAAACATTCTATGTGTGCTCGAAAAGAATATATATTCTGGCATTGTAGTTTAATGTCTACAGCCCAAGTTGATTAATTATATTTTAAAATCTTCTATATCCTTATGTATTTATTTTTTAAAAAATTTCAAAACATTAAGGGGGTACAAATGTACAAATGTATTTGTACAAATATCCGTACAAATGTATGGATATCTTATGTAATGCTTACGTCAGCGCTTTTAGCGTAGCCATCACCAGAATGGTGTTCATTGTACCCCCAAGTTAAGTTTTGACCCCTCCTTCACTCCCATATGGCTGCTTCTTGGTTTCTAATGTCATTTATATCTCTTTGTGTGCATGTGAGCCCGTGTGTTTTGACTCCAAATTACTAAAGAATACAGATGCTGTTTGTTTTTTATTCCTAATGCACTTAACTCCATCCTGGTTCCTGAAAAAGAAATTACTTCATTTCTTTTTATAGTTGAATAGTACTACAGGGTGTATACATACCACATTCTCTTTATCCGCTCATGAATTGATGGGCACATAGAAGGATCCACATTATTGCAGTTGTGAATTGTGCTGTAAGAAACATTCGAGGGTAGGTGTCCCTTTTATAAAACAACTTCTGTTCCTTTGGTAGATATTCAGTAGTAGGATTGATGGATCAAATGGTAAATTTGCATGTTTTATTTGAGAA
This sequence comes from Loris lydekkerianus, assembly GCA_963574355.1. Taxonomy (NCBI): domain Eukaryota; kingdom Metazoa; phylum Chordata; class Mammalia; order Primates; family Lorisidae; genus Loris; species Loris lydekkerianus. The sequence goes on from CAUYPK010033862.1 coordinate 4,637, forward strand.
TCTTCATACTTTTTTCTACAGAAGTTGTACTAATTTGCAGTGTGAGAGTATTCCTTTCCTCTACATCCACACCAGCATCTATTGTTTCTTGACTTTTTAATATTTGCCATTCTGACAGGGTTAAGTTGGTAATCACATTGTGTTTTTAATTTGCATTTTCCTGGTGGTTAGAAATGTTGTGTATTGTTTCACATATAGTTTTGCTATTTGTCCATTTTCTTTTGATAAACTTCTGTTCATGTCCTTTGCCAACTTTTGTAATGGGGTTGTTTTCTTGTTGTTTTGTTTGAGGTTCTTTTAGATTCTAGATATCAGTGCATAGTTTGCAGATATTTTATCCCATTTCATAGTTTCTCTATTAGTTTTGTTGATTATTTCCATTGCTGTGCAGGATTTAATCAAGTTTTATTCTCTTGTTTTTATTGTTATAGTATTTTCTTTGGGGGTTTTAGTCATAAATTCTGCCTAGGTCAGTGGTTCTCAACCTTTCTAATGCCACAACCCTTTAATACAGTTCCTCATGTTGTGGTGACCCCCAACCATAAAATGATTTTCATTGCTACTTCATAACTGTAATTTTGCTACTGTTATGAATTGAATGTAAATATCTGATATGCAGGATGGGTTTTCCGATAGTCTTAGGGGTCATGACCCACTGGTTGAGAACCTCTGGCCTAGGCTGATAGAAAACAGTTTTTTTCCTATGGTTTCTTCTAGAAATTTTATGTTTTCATACCTTACAATTAAGTATTTTATCCATTTTGAATTAATTTTTGTATATGGTGAAAAATAGGGTTTCTGTTTCAGTTTGTACAGTTTACCCAGCACCATTTACCTAAGCAGGGCTTCCTTTCCTCAGTATATACTGCTTTCTGCTTTGTCAAAGATCAGTTTATTGTAGACATATGTAGATGGTTTTATTTTTGGCTTCTCTGTTCTTTTCCTCTGGTCTATGTCTTTATCTATACCATGTTGCTTTGGTAACTATTGCTTTGTAGTATAGTTTGAAGTCAAGTTACATGATGCCTCCATATTTGTTCTTTTTGCATAAGATTGCTGTGGCTACTTGTGCTTATTTTCAGTTCAAAATGAAGCATAGAATGATCTTTTCTAGATCTGTGGAATGTGATGCTGGTGTTTTGATGAGAATTACATTGAACACAGAAATCACTTCAGGCAGTATGGACATTTTAACAATGCTGATTTTTATTAATCCACGAGCATGGGAAATTTGCCCATTTGTCTATGTCATCTATGATTTCCTTTATCGTAAATCTGCTTGTAGAGAGCTCCTAGTTCAGTATATTTACAGGCATTTTCTTTTCTTTTCAGCTCCTGTAAATGTTACTGAGCTCTTGATTTGATTCAGCTTGACTGTTATTATAGCATAGAAATATTACTGATACAGGTACCGTATATACTCGAGTATAAGCCGAGTTTTTTCGGCACAAAATTTGTGCCGAGTTCGGGTTTTTCGGCACAAATTTTGTGCCAAAAAAACTCGGTTTATACTCGAGTATATACGGTATGTTGATATTATAAGCAAAGGCATAGCTAAAGTTATCAATTATTGGAGTCATTTGGTAGAGTCTTTAGAGTTTTCTGGATATAAGACATATCACCAGTGCACAAGGATAATTTGATTTCCTCTTTCCCAATTCGGATGCCTTTATTTCTCTTACCTGATTTCTCTGGCTGGGCCTTCCAATACTATGTGGAAAATAAAGTGGTGACAGGGAGCACCATTGTCTTGTTCTAGTTCTTATAGGAAACACCTTCAAGTTCTCCCCATTCAGTATGATGTTGGCTGTGGGTTTGTCTATATGGCTGTTATAATTTGGGGGTATGGTCCTTTTTGAGTAGTTTGTTGAGAGTTTTTATGAAATAGTAATGGATTTCATGGAATGCTTTTTCTGCATTTATTGAGATGGTCAAATGGTCTTTGGTTTTGCTTCTGTTTACATTTGCATCATGTTTATTGATTTGCACATGTTAAATCGTATTTGCATCCCAGGGATGAAACCTACCTGATCATAGTCAATTATCTTTTTGATGTGTTGTTGAATTGGATTGCTAGTATTTTCTTGAGCATTTTTGCACCTATGTTCATAAAAAACACTGATCCTTAGTTTTCATTTTTGTTGGGTCCTTTCCTGGCTTTGATATCAGGGTAATACCAGCTTCACAGAATGCATTGGAGAGGCATCCCTTTTTCTCAGCATTATGAAATAATTTATATAGGAAGGTACCAGTTTCTTATTGCTTTGCCTGTTAGAATTCAGCTGTCAAGCCATCTGGTTCAGGGCTTTTTTAGTTAGGATATTTCTTTTGTTACTCCTTGAATCTTGCTGCTCATTATTGATCTTTTCAGGATTTCAATTTCATTCTATTATATTATGGTTGGAGAAGGCATGTAGTATTATTTAATTTTTTTGAATTTACTGATACTTTTTTGGCCTAAGATATGATCAATCTTTGAACATTTCTCACTTGCTGATGAGAAGAATGTCTATTCAGTAGTTTTTGTGTAGAATGTTCTGTAAAAGTCTGTTAGGTCCACTTGCTCTAGAGTCTCATTTAAGTCCAGTGTTTCTTTGTTGATTTTCTCTTCTGATGATCTGTTCAACCCTGTCAGTGGGTATTGAAGCCACTTACAATTATCATGCTACTATTTATTTCTTTGCTTAGCTCTGGTGGAATTTCTTTTATGAATTTGAAAGAGTCTGTATTAGGTCTATATATATTTATGATTGTTATTTTTTCTTATCAAATTGTTCCTTTTATGATTATATGATGGCCATCTTTGTCTTTTTTTTAATATTGCTGCTTTAAAGACTGTTTATATCTGATATGAGAATGGTTATACCTGTTCACTTTTGGTTTCCATTTATGTGGAATATTTTTTCTATCCCTTTGCATGAGATGTGTTTCTTGAAGAGAGCATACATTTGGGTTGTCTTTCTTCATCCATTCAGCTAATCTGTGTCTTTTGAGTGGTGCATTCAGACTGCTCATGTTCAATGTTAGTATTACCACGTGGGATACAGTTCTGTTCAGCATATTGGATGATACCTTGTGGTTTTATTTTACTTCTTGTGCTATTGTTTTATTAGAGCTATGAGCTTTAAGTTTCAGGTGTTTTTACACTGGTGGGTATCCGTAGGGCTGGTGTAATAATAATAAATTCCCTGAGCATTTGCTTGTCTGGAAAAGTCTTTACTTCTCAATCAGTTAAGAAAATTAGTTTTGCAAGATACAAAATTCATGGCTGACACTTGTTTATTAAGACTAAAAATGAGGCTCCATTTACCTCTGACTTGTAAGATCTCTGCTGAGAAGTCTGCTATTATGCTATTAACCCAATAGGTTTTCCTTAGCAGGTTAGGTTGCTTTCTTCTTGCAAGTTATAGAATTTTCTTCTTTATTTTGAATTTGGCCAGGTTTGTATTTGTGTGTCTTGGAGACATCCTATTTGCCATGAATCTTCCTGGTGTTCAATTATCATCTTGTATCTGCAGATTTGAATCTCTGATAATAACAAGAAATCTGTCCTTAATAATTATCTTGAATAAACTTTCTATATTTTTTTGCTTTTTCTTCTTCTCTCTCAAAAGTACCTATAATTCTTATATTTGACCCACTTTGCATAATATCATAATAGTCTGAGTGATTATGATTGTTCTTTTTTTCTACATCTCTCTCTTACTGGGTTAGTTTGAAAGACTTGTCTTCAAGCGCTGAAATTCTTTCTTCTGCCCAGTCTAGACTATTGTTTAAGCTTTCTGCCCTATTTTGAAATTTATTAAAATAGTCTTTCATTTCTTTAAGTTCTGCTACATCTTTTCTTATGTTGTCTATCTCTTAAGCAAGTATTTTCAGTCATGTTCTGAAACATTTTTTGGCTTCTTTTTGTTGATTTTCAACTTTCCTTCCAGTCTAATTCATCTTATTTGCCATTCATATTCTGAATTCCATCTCTCCCACTTTGACCATTTCCTTTATGTTCACATTCTTTGCTGGAGGCCTATTGTGATGGATGTGTCAAGCCAGGTTGTTTTCTCATATTGTCAGAGTTCTTATTCTGACTCCTCATCTGAAATTTCTTCTCTTAGCTCAAGACAGGTAAGCCTGCAGTTCAATTGTTCTCCTTTGCTGGGAACTCTCCTACTTAGTGCAAAAGGGAAGTCCCTGGATGGCATGCTTGTGTTTTACTCTGGAGGACTGACCAGGCACGATGTGAACATCTGCAGTGCTGCTCTCCTGTGTGCCCTGCCTCACTGTTCCCCTGTGGTTGCCACTGATGGTCACCATGTTGCAGAGTGAGTGACTGCAGTACCTAGTTCTGTCAGCAGTGGTGATTGTCAGTCCATGCCTGTTAGGAGCTGCTTCACTCAGGTCTGTGTGTAGCAGGATCTATAAGCCCCCAACAGCTTGAGCACAGTGCTGCACACCCATAGGTGACACTGATTTTCTGCCAACAGTGTCTTGGGAGTCTCCCTGCTCAGATCCACATGTGGTGGCATTTATTGCCACTTGTGACTTGAGCTTAGTCCTACTTGTGACTTCCAACCCTGATGATCGATGCCCTGTGTTAGCTTGAGGGCGTCCCCAAAGAGATCTGCAGTAGGTAGTGTGTTTTTTTTTTTTTTATTTCAAAATATTAAGGGGGTACAAATATTTTAGGTTACATGATTGCTTTTGTAGCACTTGAGTACCAGGTACAGGTGTTCATTGTGTTTATTTTACCCATTAGATAGTTTTTTGTCCCTCCTTTTCACCGCCCAAGTGCCCATCAATTTATAAGTGGATTAATAAACTATTGGGTATATGTAAATGTGTATGTATATATATATATATATATATATATATAAAATCATATGTCATCATATATATATATATATAATCATATATCATCAATTCTTAAGTAGATAATAAAATCTGTTATGTGTTTATATACACCATGAAGTAGTATTCAGCCATAAAAAAAGATGAATTAATACCTTTTGCACCAATCTGGATGAAACTGGAGAACACTCTCCTAAGTGAAGTATCTCATGCAGGCTTGAGCACAGCTCTACTCAGGTGAGCAAGTGGCAGTGACTGTCAGCTTGCACCAGCTTGGGGGCTTTCGGGGTTAGATGTGAAGGTAGCAGGATTTGCTGGCCCTTACAGTTTGAGTGCTTCTCATGCATGCCTGTGGGCAGTGGTGATGGTCACTCTGTGCTGTCTCAGTGGCTGCCCTATTCACATCCTTGGACAGTAGCATTTATTAGCCTGTGCTGGCATGAGTGCCACTCCACTCATTCCCTTGGGTGCCAGTGATTGTTAGCCTGTGCTGGCTTCAGAGCTGCCCCATTTGGAAGCTTGGGCAGCCGTATTTATCAGCCCAAACATTGTGCCTAAATTAAACACAGAGACAGCAACAGGCAGGGACAATTGTCAACTCTTCCAGATCCCCCAGCTGTAGGGGGAGTGCATGGCTCCTGACCACAGGACTCATGAAAGTATTCAGTCTCCTAACTTTCTCTCCCTACCTGTATACTGGCAGAGGTGATTGGGTGAGAGGTGAGCAGCAGCAATCCATCTGAACTCAGTCTGAAAGCAGTCTTCTGGGTCTAGGAGTTTTTAATAAGGCCACTATTGCAGCCAGGGTTCAGGAGCCAGTGGGTCACCACTGTGCCCTCTTTCCAGAGCAATGCTACTGCAAAGTTCCAGATAGCTCCCTATGTCAGTCTGGTGGCTTGAGTCTTCTGCAACTCAAATATGGATGAGCATGGCAGGAGTGTGGAGCCTCAGGGTTCTCCACTCTGTGTTTGCCTTACATGTGCGCTCATCTTCCCTGTGTCCTTCCAAACCACAGACCATGTGGTTTCTCTTTCATCTCCTTCACTTTGAGTGCCTCCTGAAGCCTCTTTCTGAATCATATTGTTCTCTCTTAGATGATCAATCTGATTGAAGGTGGATATCCACTGGCCACCTTCAGTACTCTCTGTCACAGTAGATGTGCAGGCTGCTTCTAGAAAAGCTTCTTATTCATTTATTTTTTCTGTTTATTCTGCCAAAAACTAAGAAAGGTATATTGTCATATTCCACCCTAATTATTTGTCCCTCCTTTTGTACACTTAATGTTTGCTTTTTCATTTTGAGGCCACGTAATGAGGTATATAAAAATTTAAAATATTATCTTTTCCTTTGGAATGTCTCACTATACCTGTCTGGTTTCTTACTCTCTGTTCTAAGTTTTCTACATTTTTATCTGTATTTGCAGCACTCTGCATGATTTCTCCTAATCTATCTTCTAGTCTGCTATGTTTTGCTACTTTATTACTATGCCTGGTTCACTGCCAAACATGACCACTTAGCATATTTTTAATTTTAAGATTTTATTTTGTATGCTTTATTTGATTGTATTGAATTCTTATAATTACTTTTTTTATATTTTGTGTATGGTTTTATTGTCTTGTGTTTCATAGCATTTTTTTTCCTTAAGCTGTATTTGATTGTTTTCTAAATCTATTTCAGTTTTTCTTGGCTTCTCATACCCTGCAGAAAAATTTTGGGTTTGTTATATATTTATTTACCGTAAGCATAGCTATTTTGTAATTTGTTTGTGAATCTGTGGGAAATGATCTTTTTCCTGTAGGCTCTTATTCATAATTTTTTCTTCTTCTGTACATGTTTTTATAGTGTCAACTCTCATTGCCCTTAAAAAATCCTTTTTGAGTATTACTCAATGCTCAGAGTCTAAATACTTTTTTGTAAGACAATTTCCTTCTACTTCAGTGGGTAGTAATAATCTAAGACCATGTTAAACTAATTTTGGATCTTAAAGTTATAAATCTGCACAAAAACAAGGAATGAAATTTTAGCACAGCAGATTTCTTAACCACTATGACATAGTGTCTCCTTAAAAATAACTTTGGCAAATGAAATGATGAATTGACAGGAGTGTTGCGGCAAGAGGTATTTCTCTATAATAGATGAGTTCTCCAGAAGACAGAGTAAAGCATTTCTAATAATAGAAATATTAATAATAGTAATAGTTCTATGTATTGAACAGTTACTCTACAACAAGCACTTTTAATCACTTAGTTACAGTATTTAATCCTTATCATAACCCTATGAAGTATATACTAGTCTTCTCATTTTGCTGTTAAAGAAACATGCCCTATGAGGTCCAGCAACTTGGCTAAGGTCACGACCAGTTAAAAGTAGAGCTGAAGTTCATCATTAGGTTGCTTAAAAACCTACAGTATCACATTCTATGATGGATCTATCTTCTTTTCTATGAGGAAAGAAGAAACTTATTCTATATGTTCCTTGTATAATTTTCCTTAGACACATATGGGCAAAGAGAAAGGAAAAACAAAGGCCCATAGTATCATCTTTGGCATTTTTCCAAAAAGCACATTAGGGTGTTAGTATAGAAACAGTTGCCTTGCTGTCTTATTTAGACAGTTCATTCATTTTATCCAGTCTTGAATTTCTCATCATGCACTAGGCTTTTCTTATGAGTAGATGTCACAAAATATACTTACGTACCTATGAATTTTTTAAAAAGTAAAATACCTTTTTATATTTGATTAATGTTGCTACTGCCCAAAGTATTAGTAATGGGGTTTAAAATTGATACAATTATAATCTTTATGATTTTTAAGAAAAATAAGAAAGAAAATGAGGAAGAAAAATATAAGCATTGCTGTTTTTCTGGCAACTTGTTAACTGAAGACTTTAAACAGTTTTGACTTTTATCTTTTAGATTTAAAAATTGTTTTTTGAATTTTCACTTTTAATGAAGGAGTATAAGGACAAATAAACAAGCCAACCAAAGAAGAAGATGAAAAGTCAGGAAAGATAGATTATTTGTTAAGAGACACTGGAATTTCATGAATCATAGTCTCTATTTATTTGATTATGAAAGGGGCAGAGTTAACAGCCATTTTGAAATGATAAAATATTTTATTGAAGTTGCTGCATTTACTTGCATTGCTGATAGTGGTACAATTTTTAATATACAAAAGCTCAGCTTCAAATTATCATGTCTCTATGGCTGGAAATGCAGCATTGGTTAGCTTGGCTATATGTATTACAACTGCCTAGGAATTTTTTTGCTGTCATTTTCTGGGTAGTTGGGGTACTGCATTTAGAATTATCTTTCCAATTGTAAATCTGACTACAAATTAAAATTCACAGAACTCTAAGCAAGCTCCCTTCCTTAAAACACTTTACCAACTTTTTTTTGCCTATAAGATAAAATAGAAATGCTGTAACTAGTGAACAAGTATTTCATTTTCTGGTGTCTTGCTAACTGTTCAGCATTATATTATCTCCCTCCATACTTCCACTATTTCAGCTATAGCAAATTATTTGTTTTTCTCAAATGGGCCCTGCTCTCTCAGGTCTAAGTGCTATACACATGCTGTTTGCTCTGTCTGCCATGTCCTTTCTTCCAGAGTTTCAGCCACTTTTCATCCTTCACATCTCCATTCACCTATCAATCCTTCTTTGCAGCTCTCAGGCCTGACTCACCCTAACAGAAAGCTGCTATATCCTCCGTCAGTTAAGCCTCCTGAAATCTTGCCTGGCTTCTATATTAGTATTTTTCCATTATATTGTAATTGTTTACCTGCTTTTATGATTTTTTCAGTGGGCCTTAAGCATTGATGTATGTTTTATCATGCATGAGTGGCTGGGCATGGTAACTCACGCCTGTAATCCCAGAAATCTAGGAGACTAAGGTGGGAGGATTGCTTGAGCTCAGGAGTTGGAGATCAACCTGAGCTGGAGTGAAACCCCATCTCTACTAAAAATAGAAAAGTTAGCCAGTTGCAGAGGTGTGTACTGCTTCTAAGTGCTTCCCACTTACTCAGGAGGCTGAGGCAAGAGGAGTCCTTGAGCCCAGGAGTTTGAAGTTGCAGTGAGTTATGATGACGTCACTGCACTCTAGCCTGGGTGACAGAGCAAGACTCACAAACTTGCTATAAAACTATGCTTAAAAGGTGGGTATGAAACCCTGTATAGTCTGCCAGATGTGATACTTGTATATCTATCTGATTTATTTATTTATCTATTTATTTTTATTAAATCAGAGCTCTATACATTAATGCGATCATGGGGCACCATACACTGGTTTTATAGACCATTTGACATATTTTCATCACACTGGTTAACATAACCTTCCTGGCATTTTCTTAGTTATTGTATTAAGACGTTTATATTCTACATTTAGTAAGTTTCACATGTACCCTTGTAAGATGCACCGTAAGTGTGATCCCACCAATCACCCTCCCTCCACCCATCCTCCCCCTTCCTTCTTCTCCTTCTACCCTTGGATATAGAGCCATAACCCAGTTATTTATCTGTTATATATCCAAGTGTTCAGCATGCAAATCAGGCCAGTACATTCACTCTAGAGTGAGATTTTGAAGACAGTGAAAAATTATGTATTTTTCACGATTAAGCCTGTAAAAATTTCAGACTACGAACATCATTGGAAATTTAAAGATCACTCTCTTGCATGAGAAACCCAGTCACTTATATTGTGACACTAAATATATGGAAAAAAAAAAGAAAGCTTTGAGTAACAAATGATGCGGGATTGCCTATGAATGAATGAATAAGCTTGTTGCTATAGGATTTACAACTAAGTGTACTAAGAACAGGAAAGCCATATAGAAAACCCTGGTTTATAAACTAGGTCTTATATATGAAAGGTTATCACCTATTGATAGAGTAGGTGTGTACAGAGGCTCAGGAAAAAGCTGTTACGCTCTTTTACTTAAATTTGATACAATGTGAATACAGCTTGTTCTTTGAAAGCTTCTCATTTATTGATTTCTATAGCATGATAAAATCCTATTTAATCTTCTAAGTTTGGCTCAAATGCTACTAAAAACACACATGGAAGTATTCCTTTCTTTCGCTCTCTTAAGCTCTCTTTCTCTCACTCAGTTTCCAGGAGTTCAGGATCAGGTTCAAAATTATGAGACAGAATGATTCCATTCTGGCCTCCAACCTCAACAAACTAAGCTACATAGAAGTTTATTTATTTCTTAACTCTGCATCATAAAGAGCTCAGGCTCCTTTTATTTTTCTACTCCTTCCTGGTTTCTATTTTAGGTTATTTTATCACCTAAGGTGGGTTGCTGGAGCTCTAACCACCTTGTTCACGTTTCCACCAGCGGAAATAGGAAGGCAAGAGGCACAAAGGAGATATGTGTCTATAAAGAGCTTTCCAAGAAATTCTGCTCAGCAGACTTAGCTTTCAGTTCATTAACCAAAACATCACGTGGTCATAGGGGCTGTAAGTAAACTTGGTGACAAAACCATAATTAGCTATAATGATGGCTGAGAACTTCGCAGGCCAGAATAAAACTGAGGTTGGGATTTGGAGGAAGGGAATCATGGATAGTTTTCAACACAAGCACATTCTTTGTACATTTCTTGGGATACTTATCATTATCTTCTTTTCTTGCCAATTCTTCATAACAATGTGTTTTTTCCCTCACCAGACCCTTACTTCCTTGATAGATTGGCCACATTCTACAAATGGTTAAGAGTATTTCTTATGTCTTTGAGGACAGAGCATGTGTGTTATGGGATATTGGGCCAAGGTAGATTAAGGCCAGATTGATTATAAAATTAAAAAATAAAGATATGATTTAAAAAATTATAAACATTTACTTCAATTTCTATGAAAATATAACTATTTAGAAATGATCCCTCAATTTACTTTGAAATCTTTTTTTTTTTTTTTTTTTTTTTTCACTTCAATTTGAATTTATTTATTTTTTTATTGTGGAGAAGGGTCAGGGAAAGAAGGTGGGGGAAGAGGTGAGTGACAGGGTCGGGCCAGTGGCATGGTACCACATTGGCTAAATCATAGCTGTGTACATTAGTGCAATCAGGGGGTACAATGTGTTGGTTTTCATATACAATCTGAAATATTCTCATCAAACTGTTCAACGTAGACTTCATGGCATTTTCTTAGTTATTGTATGTAGATATTTGTATTCTATGCGTTGACAACTAGTGGTTTCACTTTTTTCCCCAAGAAAGTTAAGTGGATATGACATTCAACTATGTAGAAAATAAGGAAAGATTAGCTGATAGAGAGTCTGGTTATGAGAAAGCTGACACAAAGTAGTGGTCCTTCCACATAAGCCAGTTCCTTCAGAAAGATTCAAAGGAGGCAGTGTGTGGTGGCTCATGTATATAATCCCAGTACTCTGAGAGGCCAAGGAAGGTGGATTGCTTGAGCTCAGGAGTTCAAGACCACCCTGAGTAAGAATGAGACCCCATTTCTGCTAATAATAAAAAAACTAACTGGGGATTGTGGCAGGTGCCTACTGTTCCAGCTACTCTGGAGGCTGAGGTAAGAAGATCTCTTGAGCCTCCAAACCTCTGGAGGCTGAGGTAAAAAGATCTCTTGAGGTTGCTGTGAGCTACTACACCATGGCACTCTACCCAGGCTGACAGAGTGAAACTATCTCAAAAAAATGAAAAGAAGAAAAAAAAAAAAAAAAAGGTTAAATGGAGAACAACACATTTTATATTTCATACAAAATCGTAGCTTAATAGACATCTGCTTCGAGTTTTTTATTTTTTATTTTTTTTTTGCTTCATTAAATGGGTCTTTTTTTGGTGGCTCATTTCTTAATGTAAAAGTGCTTACATTAAAGTTTTTCAAAAGCTTTTTGATGACTACTTTATCCATTGTATTCAAAGGTAGTACTCTAGTTTCTTTTATCAAGAGTATCTAAGTTTTCAAAATTCTAGGCCTTAGGAGTAAAATGCTTTCAAATCCTCTTAATATATGAGGATATATTATAATACATAAGGATATATAACTTAATATATGAGTATTAACTCAATCATTTCTAAATTTATGTTGTATGTTATAAAGCCATATGAATGTAGAAATTAAACAAATGATGATACACAACCAAAATTTTACTGCTTGCTTCTTACCCTGCTATGGATCATCTTACATACCTTATATGTTAACATACCGTAGAGTAAACCTTATCAGCCTCCCTTGAGGTCTTTCCCTGTCTTCTCAGAGATTTGGGAGGACTATTGGGGGTAAACAGTGGTTTCAAACTTCTTGGACTTAGGATCCCTTTGAACTTTTAAGAATAATCAGGGACTTCCAAAGATTATTTTTTTAATGTGGCCTCATATGAAACATATAGCATTTAACCATTTAACAATATTAGCAATTGACACTGAGAAGTTTGAAGCATATTTACATATCAATTCATTCAAAAATAGACTAATAAACTAGGTATTGAAATATGTAATGTCTTTAAGAAGGTAACTTAAAACTAAAAAAGAGTAATAAAAAGTGAGTTCATAATGTAACTTAAAATTTACAAAGATTAATTAATTTAAAAAGATTAGTGAGAAGAGTGGCATTTTTTACGTTTTTGTCATTACTATGTGGTGTGCCAAAACTGAAAAACCAGATTCACCTATCTGCTTCTAAATTGAGTCTGTTGGTATATTTTGTTTAGGTTGAGAAATATGAAGAAAATCATGCCTCACATAAAGATGTTATTGAAAAGAGAAAAACTGATGGACCCCCCTGAAAGAGTATTAGGAACTCTCAAGGTTCGACATATTGAGAATTTCTGAGATAAGGTAATATTTAGCTACAAAGTGTTAACAACCAATAAAGGAAGGCAGTTATTTTAAAAGAATGACTTTCATTGTAAAAGGAAACACAAAATTTGTCTAAATAAACACATTACTATTTGTTTGGATGATTCAGCGTGACCAGTTCTTAGAGCATGATTTATTATACTGCCACCTCTTTGCCTCTATTTAGAATGAGGATTCATCAAACAAGTCCTGCTGCCCAGTTTTGAGAAAGAAGAGAGTTCTGTCAGATGTTATTCATAAAATCTGTTAAACACCTATTGCCTGCTTCATTTTTAGAAAAGAAAATGTCTTCATTTAAAGGCCATTTCATAATTAAAAGAGATAATGAGTGTGCAAGTGATTAATCTTCCTTTCTCCCGCATCTTCTAACAGCCCCTCCATGAGAAAGGCCCTTCAGAAAGAAAAATAACATTCTGAGGAAAAGTTTTTCCTATTAAGAAAAATATATGTAAATATATACACACGTATCCACACCCTGAAAATGTCTTAGGAAAAAATAAATTTTCTGTTTAACTGACTGGATAGTCTGTTTAAGGAAGAGATTCATGTTTGGGCCTGTTTTCACATTTAATTTTGATTCAGTATAGTTTATCCAGTTGATGGAGGCCCAGTATGGTATAAACAGAGCCTGGACGTGCCATTGGTCTTTTGGAATGCTTCCTGGGCTCTACCTGGGTGCTGAGGGTACCTTGCCAGTTCTCTGGCTGAGCCCACCATCATTTTCAGGGGACATGTGCTTCGCTCAGATATGTCAGATTATATTCTATGCAGTAGCTGAGGGAGTGTAGGGCTATTTCCTTCCCTTCTTTTAACTGGATCCTGTTTCTCTTTATTAAGTCACAATAATGTCATTCTTATTAGTTTGGTATTGTCATGATTAAAAACTACCACAAATTTAGTGATTTAAGCAAATTTACAACTTATATTCGATTTTATAGTTCTGTAGCTCGGAAGTCTGATAAAGGTTTGACTGGGTTAAAATCACGTTGTCAATGGGCAGTGCCTGTGGCTCAAAGGAGCCAGCCCCATATGCTGGAGGTGGTGGGTTCAAACTCAGCCCCAGCCAGAAACTGCAAAAAAAAAAAAAAAAAAAAAAAAATCAAGTTTTCAGTGGGGCTGCTTTCTTTTATGGAGAATCTAAGGGAGAATTGACTTCCTTATATCTTTCAGCTTTCAAAAGCACCTGCCTTCCCTTTCTGATACCCTGTTCCTCAACACAATGTAGCATCTCTGAGATTTCTGCCATACTATCTCCTTATAACCTCAGCTGGGGAAAAGTTTCTGTTTTTAAGGACTCATGTACCGTTATGAACACATAGCCATGTTTAGGTCAATGATAGACCACGTGTATGAATGATGGTGGTCCCATAAGAACATAATGACACAGTTTACTGTATCTTTTCCATGTTTAGATATGTTTAAGTACACAAATGCTATTGTGTTAAAATTGCATGCAGTTCTCAGTAAAATTTGCTGTTCAGATTTGTAGTCTAGGAGCAATAGGCTTTACGAGACAGCCTATGTGTGTAGTAAGCTATACCATTTGGGTTTGTTTCAACACACTCTATGATGTTTGTACAGCAACAAATTCACTTAATGATGCATTTCTCAGAATGTATCCCTATCACTGAGCAATGTGTGACTGTAATTACATTGGGTCCACCCAAGTAATTCAAGATAATGTCTACATTTCAATGTCGCTATCGTTAATCACATCTGCAAAGTCTCTTTCCTCATATAAGATAGCATTTCCACATATCCCAGGGACTAGGGCATAAACATCTTTGGAGCTGTTATTCTGCCTTAAAATATATGAATTAAATAAATTTCATTGGCTTTAATTTTTATTAATCTTCATTTTTAAATTGTCAAAGCAAAAATGGCAGATGGAAAGAGAAAAAGAAATATACCAAAAGTAATATTAATGTTATCAATCACAAACTAGAAAACACATGTTTAAAACTCTTTTATCCCCATATATTTAGGCTAAACAATAGAATTCCATTATTGTGTTTATTATATAATCAATTTCAGTTTAAGAAATACAAATGTCTTCACTTCTTGGTCAGCTCATGTATCATCTGGTCCACTGGTTGCCATGGAGATTGCTCATTTTAGGTAAATATTAGATAGCATAGGGATCTGCATAAGATGATGCGATATGAATGGGCATGCATTTTGATGTGGATTTTTTATTCCTTAAAAAGGTGCTATTTTCTTTTATCTTTCTAAAAATCTGGACTTTCACCTCATTATCTTTGCTTTACTTAACTTTTCAAATGTTAGAATAATAATATACATTTTATTTACACATTAAAGTGACACCAAGAAAAGGAAAAAAAAATTTCCTGCTTTTGTTTGAATTGTTGAAATTGATATAAATAGAAACAGCCAGCCTTAGACAAATTTTTAATAGGTGAAGTGAATTAACATTATTATGGGCTGTGTTAAAACTAAAAACAATATTTTTAAAACATTGCATGCTTAATTGAATGTCTACAACCTTTATAGGTAGTTAATCAATCTAAAAATTTCAATGTTGATTTGCTGGATATATCAAGTGTAAGTCATGTGTAAATTATAAAACAATCATTTTATGGATATATTATCATAATTTATAATTAATGCTGATATCTCCTGGTCATTCCCATATACCTTGAAGAATGTAGGTACGAACAGGTTACCTAGATTCTCCCAGTAGGGTTTTATTTATATATAAAAAGGAATTAAATTAGCAAGTTAAATTAGTAGAAAATTAATTCTCTCATATCTTTGGAAAAGGAGAGTTTAAAGCTAACCCTCAGACAGCTGGACTGCCAGACTTGAATGTTGCAGGACTAATTCTCTGAATGTTATGCCTTTTTTCTTTATGTTAGCTCAGATATCTCAAACTATGGACTGGTTTCCTCTGTGTTAAGATACATGGTATAAGGCCATTCCTAAGTCTTACTACTTCTAACACCCATCTATAGTGAAGGCCTGATCCATATCTTCTAGTCCTAATTTAAAATTATTTCAGGAAAAGAATCTCATTGGCTCTGCTTAGGGCATGTTTTCTACTAAATAAGAACATGCCAGGGTAAAATAAGTTCATGGAAAAGCTGCTGAGGAAAGTAGGTTTAGGAAGAAGTGATTGAGATGCTTTGTACCTGTTGCTTTTGGAGATCATCCAATTGAAGACGTTGGTAGTAAGAGGGTAAAAGATAAATAGATAACTTTAAAAAGAGACAACTATGAAAGCAGTGATGATTGAGTACATGGGAAGAGCTCAGATGACGTGGAAAAATTATAATAGACAAGACCTCTTCTGAATTAATAAGGAAGCCAGATTAATAAGGAATGTTTTAGCTGGAATGCTCTTCCCAAATAAATCTGCATAATTGTGAAGTATAACATACACTAAAAAGTACATAAAACATAAATGGATTTAAAGGAAGATGTGAACTTGAAAGCAACACGCTGTGCCCTCACAGAGAGGATTCAAGATGGCAAGTGGATACCCACCGTCAGATTAGGCATCTAAGAGGGAACGTTGTAAGTCAAAAGGGAGGTGGCAGGAGGTACCCAAAGTAAAGTAGAAGGAAGACAGCTGACCTCCAGACAGTTTTGAGGCAATCAGAGAAAATGACCACACACGTGGGGAAGGCGCTGAGGAAGAATTTTGTAGCTCCAAGCCCTTCCTCGTGATCATTGCTATCTGAGCTACTGGAGGGATCTTCCATGGCAGAGGACACAGGATTGACACAGGAGCTATTTGGAAACTATGCAGAGAGACAGCCCAGCAGTGACCAGTGGCTGGAGAACCCTTGGGCCCTGCAACCAGAGCCATTTTAAAATCCTAGATCCAGAATACTGCTTCTAACCGAGGGTCATATCCATTGCTACTGCCCACCTATCACCCCTCCAAGTCCAGGGGGAGAGAGTGAGGAGGCTGAGCACACTTGTGCTGTGCAGGAACTGTACACCTTCATTGCTGCTGGAGGACCTGGATGGGACAACAATCTCCCATGCCTGTGGTGTGGGCAAAGGTATGTATGCCCAAGCTGGCACCCAGCCAACAGGCACTGCTGCCTGAAGATCCTAATGAGGTCGCTTTTGAGCCAGCACAGGCTGCTAATCATCACTGCTGCCAGGTATGGGTAGGGCTGTGCCTAAACTACAAAGGCCAACAAATGCCACTGTCCACAGATCTGACTTAGCTCTCAAGCCAGCAAAAGGTGATAATCACTGCAACCTGTGGGTGAGAGCAGAGCTGCACTTAATCTGTGATCAGTGGAACTGAGTGGGGCTCTTCTCAAGCCAGTGGTCAGTGACTGCAGCTGAGAGGTGCCAGCAAAACTACACTCAAGCCACATAGGGCAAAAAACACCACCATACACAGATCTGAATGAGGTAGCTCCTGAGCCAGCACAAGTGACATAGGCTGCTTCGCAATGATTTGAGTGGAATAACTCTAGAGCTGGCTCAAGCTGGCAATCACTACTGCTGATGGAACTAGGCAGGGCAGTCACTCTTCAACACAGAGACCACAGGGTGATGGTGAGGCAGGAGACACAGGAGAGCTGCATGGTTTAAGACTCAGTGCACAGCTTCACAGCTTCCCATATTGCTCTGAATCAATCTTCTAGAATGGGACACAAGTGTGCCATCCAGGGGCTTCTCTTTCTTTTCAGTGAGTAGGAGAGTTCTTAGCAGAAGACCGAAAACTTCTGTGAATTGCAAGCTTAAATGTCTTGAGTTCGTGAAGAAATTTCAGACAATAAAGAACCAGAATAGAAACTCTGACAACATGAGAAAATACCCTGGTTTGACACAGCCAAAGAATCATGAAAAGTAACCACCATGCACATTAAATTAAAAGAAATTTACACAATATCAGAGATGGATTTCAAAGTATGGATGGCAAGTAAGATGAATGGGGTTGATAAGAAAGTTGAAAACCAAAAAAAAAAAAAAAAAAAAAGAAAAAAAAGAACGCCAAGAAATATTTTAGGACATGAATGAAAAAAGGAAAAGCTCACTAAAGAGACAGACAACTTAAGAACAGATGTAACAAAACTTAAAGGAAGTTTTCTTTAGGGAATTTCAAAATACACCAGAAAACTAGATAACAGGCTAGACCAAGAAGAAGAAAGTATTTCAGGGGTTGAAGACAAGGCTTTCATACTAATCCAGTCAGTCAAAGATGCAGAAAAAAAGAATAAAAATGGTAATCATTTAGAGTAGCATGAGATTATGAACATAGGTCAAATGTAAGAATTATAGGTATCTCTGAGAAAAAGGAAGAAAAGCAAGA
Organism: Loris lydekkerianus; assembly: GCA_963574355.1. NCBI lineage: Eukaryota > Metazoa > Chordata > Mammalia > Primates > Lorisidae > Loris > Loris lydekkerianus. The sequence continues at coordinate 22,596 of CAUYPK010033862.1, forward strand.
AGAATGAAAAACTTATGCAACAGAACTATAGAGGAAAAATTTCCCTGGTATCACCAGAGGTTCCAATCTCCATATATAAGATGATATTTTGACACCAAAAAGATTTATGGCAAATAGGATAACTCCAAAATATACATATATAAACCTGGCCAAAGTCAAAATGGAGAAGAAAAATTATACAACCTATAAGGTGAAAGCAACAACTAACCCACATATGAAAACCCATCAGGCTAACAGCAGAATTCTCAGGAAACACCTTATAAATCAGAGGCACTTGTAGGATGATCCAATAACATCTTCCTTTCAAAATATAATATAATTATTGTTGTTGTCATTATTTTACTTGCACATTTTCTCCAATGGACTGTGAAGTTCTCAAGAACAAAATCTAGGCCTTAGAATCTACTATCATCAAGTGAGTTTCATTTGAGTGATGCAAGGATGGTGTAACACACAAATCTGTAAAGGTGATTCACCACATTAATGAAAACAACAACAAAGACTACATAATCATCTCAGTAGATGCATAAAAAGCATTTGATAAAATTGAGCTCCCTTTCATGATAAAAACCCTAAACAACCTCAGCCTGGAAGGAACATGCCTCAAAATTATAAAAGCCAATTTTGACCAACTCACAGCCAAATCCTATGAATGAGGAAAAGTTGAAAGCATTATCCCTAAGAACTGAAACTAGACAAGGGAGCCCACTGTCACCACTTCCATTCAACATTGTGCTGAAAGTCCCAGCCAGAGAAATCAGGCAAGATGAAGGAGTAAAGGGTGTCCAAATTAGGAACCAGTAGGTCAAACTACCTCTCTACTGATCATATTGCCTTTTTTTTTTTTTTTATTAAATCATAGCTGTGTACATTAATGCAATTATAGGGTACAACGTGCTGGTTTTATATACAATTTGAAATGTTTTCATTAAACTGGTTAACATACCCTTCACATCATTTTCTTAGTTGTTGTGTTAAGACATTTATATTCTACACCTAGTAAATTTCACATGTACCCTTGTAAGATGCACTGTAGGTGTGGTCCCATCAATTACTCTCCCTCCATCCATCCTCTCCCCTCCTCTCCTCTCCCTCTCCTACACACACCCCCAAGGAGTCCTAGAGTTGATAAAGAAATTAAGCAAAATCTCTGGTTATAAAATCAATGTACCTAAATCAGTAGCATTTCTACATATTAGTAATTCTCATGGTGAGGATTAAATGAAGGACTAATACCATTTATAATAGCTGCAAAGAAAATAAATTGCCCAGACATATACTTAACCAAACAGATGAAAGATCCCTATAAGGAGAACTACAAAACATTGAAGAAAGAAATCATAGATGGCACAAACAAATGGAAAAACAACCTATACTCATGAATGGACTGGATCAGCATTGTTAAAATGTCCATACTTCCCTAAGGGTTCAATGTAATTTCCATCTAAATACGAAAGTAATCAATAATTCACAGATCTAGAAAAAAACTATTGTAAAATTCACTTGGCCCACAAAAGGAGCCCAGAAGACCAATCTTATGAAAAAATAGCAAATCTGGAAACATCACATTAACTGACTTCAAATTATACTATTAGGCTATAGTAAAAACAGCATGGTACTGTTAACAGAAGTTGAGACGTGTATAGAAATAAAACCATCTATCTGAAATCAACTGATCATTGATGAAGTATTCAAAAACATACTCCAGAGAAAGGAAAACCTATTCAATAAATGTTGCTGGGAAAACCGGATAGACATGTGCATAAGACTGAAACAGAAGCTTTGTCTTTTACTGTATAAAAAATTAATTAAAAGTGGATAAAAGATTTAAATTTAAGACATGAAACCATAAAGTTTCTAGAATAAACCTTAGAAAAACCTTTTGTTGACATCCACCTAAAGTGTTTACAACTAAGACCCCAAATGTGATATAGCAACAACAAAAAAGAAAATGGGACTTTTAAGTCAATTATAAAACATCATCACAGGAAAGGAAATAATCAACAGAGTTAACAGACAATGTAGGTAATGATAGAAAATATTCACAAAGTATTTATCTGGTAAAGAGCTAGAATCTACAAAGAAAAATAAATAAGCAAAGAAAAAAGTGAACAGCCACATTAAAAAGTGGGCAAAAAGTCTTGAATAGAAGTTTTTTTCAAAAGAAGACAGAAAAAATGGCCAGCATATAGATGAAAAAAATGCTCAACATTGCTGATCATTGGGAAAATGCAACTTAAAATTACAGTGAGATACAACCTGACTCCTGTCAGAATGGCCATGATTGAAAACATTATGGAAAAGTCCAAAAACAATAGATTGTAGTGTACATACAGAAAGACATGTATGCTCTACACTGGTGATGAGACTGCATATTGGTGTAACATCCATGGAAAGCAGTATGCAGATTCCTCAAAGCAATAAATGTAGACTTACTATTTGATCCTTTAATCCTGGTACTGGATATCTACTCAAAGGAAAAGAAGATGTATCTATCGAAAAGACACCTGCACTTGAATGTTTCACAACACAATTCACAATTAAGAAAAGGTGGAATCAATCTAAATACCTATCAATTCATGAGTGGGTGAAGAGAGTGGGTATTAGCCAGAAAAGGGGATTAAATACAAGTCTTTGCCAGCAACATGGGTGGAACCTGGAACCATTATCTATAAAGTATCTCAGGAAGAGAAAAGGAAATACCGCTTGTACACTCTAATAACTGGGAGCTAAAGATGTGCTCACATAGGCACAGAGAGAGGTAAAGAACATTGGAAACCAAAACAAGAGAGGAGGCTGAGGAGCGGGGCATAAAAACTTTCCTGTCAGCTGCAATGAACATTATTCTGTTGATGGACATGCTAAAAGTCCCAACTATGCATGATATAAGGTACAAAGAACAGAAAGATCTGTATCCTTCTAATATTTTGAATTAATTAAGACAGAAACAAATAAATGAATAATTTAAGAATGATCCATTAATGTAATCACCACTTAAGTACCAAGTTGAACATTTAATCACCCAAAGCTCCTAATTATCAATTTTTATTTTTTTATTTTTTGTTATTTTATTTTTGGTTAGTTTATGTGTGTGTGTGTGTGTGTGTGTGTGTGTGTGTGTGTAAGTATTGTTTAATAAATCCTTGTCCCGAGATCAAGAAGATGAATATTTCTATTAGGATTTGCTATGATTTGAATGAATGTGTCCCTCTGAAATTACATGTTGAAACATTCACCATGATGAGGGTAGTGGACAGTGGTGCCTTTGAGAAATGATTACTCATCAGGGCTCCATCCTTAGGAATGAGATTCATTCTTCATCATCAATGGTGAAGGAGATTCACCATTCTCTTATTTGTTCTTTTTGCTCTTCTAAGAGGACGGGAGGGAACTTGCTGGTCTTCTTGCCCTTCTGCTCTTCCACCACGTGAAGACACAGCATTCATTCCTTCTGGAAGATGCAGCAGTGAGAAACCATCTTGGAATAAGGGAGTGAGCCCTCACCAGACACTGATTCTGCCAGCACCTTGATCTTGGACATCCCAGCCTGCAGAACTGCGAGAAATAAATGTCTATTATTTATACATTATCCTGTCTAAGGCATTTTGTTATAGCAGAATAAATGGACTTAGACATATGTTACTTGGAAAGGAGAACCATAAACCTTCCAGGAGATAATTAAGAATAGCATCCTTATGACCCAAGGGGTATAAAAAGATTTCTAAAACAGGTACCAAAAACATCCATATGCTGATTTGATTTTTATTTTGTGTGTAAGATTGCAATCCAAGTTCACTTTTTCTCATATAAATGCCTATTGCTGTATAATTTATTGAATATAATTACTTTCCTACTGCTCTGCATGCTGCCTTTTTCATATGAGATTTGTCCTCTCCTATTGGCTGTTTGTCTAATTTGCAATGATCATACACTCACTCAACTGAGAGCTGCTGGAACAAGTCCTCCCACCTTGTTCTTCCTCTTTAAGAGTGTCCTGGTTATACATGATCTTTCGCATTTCTTTATGAAGTTTAGATTCAACCCATCAAGTTACACAAAATACTCAGTTGCTATGTGATTGAGATTATACTGTATCTGTAAATTATTTTGTAAAGAATTAACATAGCTTCAACTTTAAGTCAATGACATATATAAATGGCCCATAAATAATAGATGTCAAATTTTGAGAATCTTTAATGTTTCTCATGACATTTTATAATTTTTCATATATAAGTCTTACACATATTTTATTAGATTTCTTCCTAAGTAGCTGCTACTTTCTGAAGTAATTGTAAATGGATCTGTTAAAAGAAGCTATTTTTAATTCCATTTTTTGTTTGTGGCTGGCCTATAAGAATATATTAAATTTATGTATTAAATTTTTATTCAATAAATTAACTAAGTCTCTTACTGATTTTAGTAACTGGTAGGTAGATTCTATTGGATTTTATATTTAAATAATCATTCTGGCTGAGAAGAATGACAATCTTATTTGTTCCTTTCAATTCTTAGATGAGTTATATCTTATCTTATTGCACTGGTTATGACATAATTAAAATGTTGGATAGAATTTTGAAAAGCGAATATCTTTGTCCTATTTCTAATTCCAAAGTGCAAATTTGCAGTGTTTTACCCCTGATTACAACATTTGCTGTAGGTTTTGTGTAGATACTATTCTTTAGTATTTTGAAGTTCCCTTCTATTTTGGCCAGCTAAAAGTTTTTTAAGCCTTTTTTCTTTTTTTTAGTCACAAAGAGATGATAATTTATTTTTATTTTTATTTTATTATTATTTTTTTTTTCAGACAGAGTCTCACTATGTCACCCTGGGTAGAGTGCTATGACATCACAGCTCACATCAACCTCAAACTCTTGGGCTTAAGTGATTCTCTTGCCTCAGCCTCCAAGTAGCTGGAACCAAAGGTGCCTGCCACAACACTGGGCTATTTTTTGTGTGAGTTGTCATTGTTGCTTAGCTGGCTAAGGCTAGGTTAGAACTCACCACTCTCCATGTATGTGGTTGATGCCATAACCACTGTGCCACGGGCACCAAGCTGAGAGAGAAAGACAGAAAGAGGGAGAGATGATAAATTTTACCAAAGGTATTTTCTGCATCTATTAAAATGATTGCATTATTTTATTCTTTAATCTGTTTATGTGGTAAATAACATTGGATAAAAGTTAAATCAGCTGTGCATGTCTAATATACAACCCATTTGGTTATGGTAAATTATCACTTTTTGTATAATTATGGATTCAGTTTGTCAATATCTTGTTTTTAGTTTTGCATATTATGTATATGAGTAAGATTAGTCTTTATTTTCATTTTTGTTTTCTGTCCTTGTCAAGATTGGTTGAGTTCATAAAGTGAATTGAAGAGTACAAGTATTTTTCTATTGTCTGGAAAAATCTTACAATTTGAATTACTTTAGCCTTGAGCATATGGTAGAACTTGCCAACGAAGCTATCTTTATCTGAGTTTTCTTGGTGGGAGAACTATTGATCTTAGACTTGACACCTTAAACCAGCTTCTTCCAAAATTGCTCAAGGAATTAGTTAATTTCATTGGCATTCTCAAGTTTATTAGTGTTAAGTTACTTGTAATAGCTTCTTATATTCATTTTAGTTATTTACAGAGGTAATCTGGGGCCTCAGATTGTAGAGTCTCCCCATGGGAGAGAACTTTTCTAGATTTACCTCTCTGGACCTTTAGGTCTTTGATATTTAGGACTTGTTTTTCCTCATTAGCTTACTTGATATTTTTAAGCACACATTAAAATATTTTATTCATGCTCTTTTGGTTGTCCTTAGTAAGAAGTCTGGTTTGAGTTATTTCATGTGCCTTTGTTGAAATTAAATGTTCCTACCATTCATATGTGTTTAAAAAAAAGTCATCAATTAGTTTATTTCATTGGCATTCTCAAATTTACTAGTATTAAGTTACTTGTAACAGCTCCTTATGTTCATTTTAGTTATATATGGAGATAATCTGGGGCCTCAGATTGTGGGAAGAGGGAGGAGGGAATGGTTAAAATCACACCCAACAGGTTCAATGCACACTATATTTGAGTGATGGGCACACTTAGAACTTTGACCCAAACTGTACAAAATCAATTCATGTAGCCAAAACATTTTTACCCCCATAATATTCTGAAATAAAAACATATGTATATTTGTATTAGATCTTTCAAACACAATTATGTCATCACGTCTACTATGAATGTTTAGACATGCTACCTTAACATTCCAAAGTATACATGTGTATAGAGCATTCTAAGGTCTGCATGGGTAGTAGTAGGCTAAAGTTTTATTGCAACTGCATGATTCGCATTTATGTCCAGATGCACTTATGGTACATTTATTAAAAGGAAGCACCCCAGGACAACAGTCAGATAAACCACACAGAGTACGTGAAGAAGCCTGAACATTTTTAATATTTTCTAAATGATAGTAATGCATCAAATACAAGACACAAGGCTTAATCCAATCCATTCCTTTCTTTTTAAAAGAAAATATTCATTTTAAAAATTGCTATGAATTAATCCTTCCTACCGTGCTGTAGACCCTTCTGCCTTTTGAGAGAGTACACTGCACTTGGTCCTCTGAGAAATGGGCATGTCCTAAGCTTTGGTTGTCCTTTTAGTTAATTATCTTGTTTTCCATGCCCTGCTCCCAGTTGCTCCCAGCCTCTGATAACTCTGCATTCCAGGCATTGCTTGGGTGCTGCTGGAAAGACCTGGCTCACTTTTCAGTGAATGCTCTGCTATGGCAGAGTTACATCCCATTCAATTTGAGATTAGACAAGTAGAACCAGACAGATGGCAACTTACACAGAGATCTTCTGGATATCCCATGCATTTTAGGCAAAGTATATTTTATTGTCTTTCATTCTTTCATTCTTCAGCATCTATTGTATTCTGGGTTATATATCAGGTATTGGAATATCAAGATGAAGAAGGTATGTTCCAATCTCGAGTAGTCTAGTTGGGGACACAGATGCAAGATCAACAATGATGCAAGCAGACACATTTTATGATGGAAGCAAAGGGGGATGAGACTCCAGAATGTGGGCTGGGATCTTGGGTGGCATCTGGAGGAGGAGCCATTTCAAGATGGACATTAAGGCTAACAAGGGATTTACAAGGCAAAGGGGGGGGTAAAGTCATGTTAGAGAGATAAAATGGCATATACAGTAGCATATTCAGAAAAGAGTACGGATTTCAGTGGTGTCGGAAAGAATAGTAGATGACGGATTTAAAGACATTTCAAAGGTAGAATCAGTGAACTTTGCTGTTTGAATTTGAATGTCAATGTTGATCAACAAAGAAACTCAAAATTGCCAAAGATGACTTTGAGGTTTGGGAATCTAAGTCATTTAATTAAGATAGAGAATATTGTCTAGATATAATGATTCATGTCTGTAATCCTAGCACTTTGGGAGGCCAAGGCAGGTGGATTGCTTGAGCTCAGGAGTTCAGGACCACCCTGAGTAAAAGCAAGATCTTGTCTCTTCTAAAAATAGAAAAATTAGTGCCAGCATTTTTGGAGGCTAGGCAAGAGGATCACTTCAGCCCAAGAGACTGAGGTTGCTGTGAGTTATGATGAAACCATCTCCCCCAGGTAATAGAGTGAGACTGTGTCTCAAAAAAACCCACAAAATATTTAGTTATGAAAACATTGAGCTCTTGAAATGAGTACGTGAAACTTACATGAAGGTTACTAAAATTCTAGTATGAGATTCAGGAATATTTTGGGGGCTGATAGAGATTGGATAGTGTCAGGTGGTCAGGGGCATGCCCAGGTAGGTATCACAGACAGAGTATCTTACTGTACTCTGGTTCAAAGAGCAAGACTGAACACATTTACCCTACATTAATTCTGGGCTTTTCAAAATGGATTTTTTTTTTTGAAATCTTAGTACAAATTATATTATTGTATTACAGAGGTGTCTGAGAGACAGAGAAAAATTATAGTATAAGTATTTCCCCTTGTTATGTATAATTAAAATTGAAAAAGTTCTGTACAAGGAAGAGAAATAGAGTAATCAAAACAACTCATGGAAGAGATGACACAAACTCCTGAATTTTTTCTACCCCTGTATTTTATAAAACTTCAATGAAATTAAAAAAGAAAATGGAGTCATTTTGGCATAATGGTAATTGGTGATTTCCCTGAGTGTTCAGAGATTAAAAAGAATCACTTGCGGCCCCACAGAAGATATACCAATAGAAGCATATTCATTAACTACAGAGACCTTGATGTATTCATACTCTTTATTACAATTTTAATTATTTGATTAATATCACGGATTTTCCCATTTGTTAAAGATTCTTGTGTCAAATTTAATAGCAATTGTATTTTAGAAAAACTTACTAAAGGCAGAATACAAATGTCTACATACAATAACTAAGAAAATGCCATGAAGGCTACGTTAAATAGTTTGATGAGAATATTTCATATTGTATATGAAACCAGCACATTGTACTTCTTGATTGCACTAATGTACACAGCTATAATTTAACAATAAAAAAAAAGAATATTGGGGGATCTTCATGCTGATAATGTTGAGCATAATTTCAATTTACAAAATTCAGCAAGCTGTACACTTAAGATAAGTAGATGTTTTGTGTGCCTTATATGTCAATAAATTGTTTATTACAAAAGCAATGATACACATTTTAGAATTATATGCTTATTTTCTTATGCTTCCTTTTTTTTTTTTTTTTTTTTAAAGCAAGCTTGAAACAAAGTTTATTGAGGAAGAGAAAGATAGGCTTAAAGAGTTAAGGAAGTTTAAAAAACAGGATATGTTCTCCATAGAAAATCAATGGCCATCCCTTGCCGGGGCCAGTAGGCAAAGAGATGATGTTTCTTTTTTAAAGTACATATTCTGCAATAAAATAATTTGATTTAAAATCCTATCCACTATTATTCATTTCCATCTGTTGGATTTGCAGAGGTTTTCAGGTAGTTACATAAAAATTGCATTATACCAGGAATACTGGTTTAAAAAACACAGAATGCGCTCTGTGTGTCAGGAGATTCAAGGTTTTCCAAGCAGCATTCAGAGATTCCATTTATGTGCCCAAATTGCAAACTAAAACTTAGAAAAATGCTTCCCCGAGGTGAAGTTAACTTGCCCGGGACAGAAGACATTTCTAAGGATGCCAGTTTGCCCACCGCATGGCCCGAGTGTTTATTCAGCTGAGGCTTGGATGAAAGCCACCACATCAATGTCACAGTCTCTCAGCACATGTGAGGAAAATACATGTGAGACAGAGCAAATGAGGTGTCATGCTCTGAGAGGGGCGGAATGGGATGGATTTGCCACTTTTAGCAATGCTCTTTTACTGTCAGCTGTGGCTTTGAGAAAAGCATTAGAGATTCTTGTCACAGATGTTTCTTTCATAAACTGTTGTGAGAGAATGACATTCTGCAAAAATGGTTTACTACTCTTCTTTCTTCTCTTGGGGAAACAAAGTACGCTCGCTATCCCAGCCAAATGGACTCCAGGAAGGCTCTTCACGTATACCACAATGGCGTTGAGAATCACGACATTGACAAAGTTGATTTTAAAACTTTGTTGGCAAATGTAGTGTGTAGATGTATTTATTCGATATGTGTACTATTGAGGAGCTTTTATAAGACTTATTATAGGGGAGGATAGAAACCAGCCTATGGGTATTTAAAAGTGAATTTAAAAATATTTGTATAATTCCTAGCTAAGAGCCTACAATTGATTAAAGTAATTAGCGTTTTTAGCATATGATACTTCATGCAAATGAATAAACTGTGAGAAGTTAAAAATTCTTTCTAGCCCAGCCATTTTTGTTTATGAGATGATTTTCATGAAGAACAATATTTATATAAAAATGTGCCTGATGGAATTATTTGATGGTAATTTTAAAATTAAGGGATAAGAATTGCTCCACTGAGAATTTTAATTTATCACTTCTATTTGTAATCATTTTCACTGAGAATTCAGTGAGTACATGTAAGCATTCTGTACCTATTTTTTCCTGCTGAACAAAACACAGTTACTATAGCAACAGCATCAGCACATGGAAATTAAGAAGTATTTTCCAAAAGCATGTTTTCCAAGTGTTATATAAATTTTTCTACTTTACGCTATGTACCAGTCAGAATATTTTTCACTGATTCTGTGTGGATATTTAATGTTTATTCATTAAATGTTATTTTTTCCTTATATGTTTCAAATTGCCTACAGAAGTTTTTCTGTTTTTTAAATATTCGTGCATTCAATGAGGCATGTAAAATGTCACTTCCCAACTTAGCTATTGAAGGTTAAAATGGAGCAATTATCTATTTTTAAAGTCAGTTGGCTATCATTTAAAAATTATATGAATTTTATGGTTTTAAGGAGTAAGAAAAGAAAACCCTATCAGGGTAGGTTATGCTTGCTGATTGAAACACCCTCTTCCACTAGGTTGCAAATACAGTTAAATGTTGATTTTGAAAGATTTCCACCCCGTCTGCTGACAAGAAACTTCAAAATTTTTGATTAATTGAATGTAAATGAGTGAAAAACAGATGGTAAAATTTCATTTTTAATGCAGGTGAGTTTAAAAGTTAAGTTGTTCCTAAGATTTTTTTTTTTCCTTTAATCAAACACCTAATAACTGACACATTCTGAGTTTTGGATTAAGTCCTCTGTAAGGTGAAAATATGCCATGAAGCCTTTCTGTGTAACTTCATCCTAATATCGTGTTTCACAGTCTTAGTTCTTACTGAACTTTGAAATCTTTCTACAGTGGAAGAGTTAAGGGTATTTCCTCAAGATTGCGTTTCTGATAACTATTTCTTCTGACATGTGAATTGTGCTCTCTGTAAGTTTTGCTAGAAAGACGACTTAAAGCACTAGTAGGAAGCAGCCTCAAAAATCCCTCCCCCACAAAAAAATTTTCCTTTGTAATTTCTGGATTCATGTGAATTAAGATCATGGTTTAAAAACTGATGATAACCAAGGGGAGACTATGAGAGGTGTTTGTATTAGCTCTTTTCTCTTCCAACCTATATTTATATTCTGTTCCAACCTATATTTATATTCCAATACACTGTAATATTTTCTGTTCCAACCTATATTTATATTCCAATATACTGTAATATTTTCCTCTGTGGAGAGTCGAACTGGATTGTTGACTCCACAGAAGGCTTTTACTTAGGAGGCAGTGCCTATAGCATAAACGAATGGTTCTTTATTATTATTATTATTATTAAATAATAGCTGTGTACATTAATGCAATCATGATGCACCATACACTGGTTTTATACACAGTTTGACAGATTTTCATCACACAGGTTGACAACGCCTTCCTGGCATTTTCTTAGTTATTGTGAGCTAGACTTTAGATATGATGTAGTATCTATCAGTAATATTCTTCATGAACTTTTTATTGTCTATTGGGGGGAAAGACTTAACAAGTCAACAGTATTTCAGAGATTAACTGAACTATAGTATATCAAAGTCATGAGTTATTATAAAAAAGATACAAGTGGGAACTCATTATCCCAAGCAATTAGCTGTTATCATACCCTGAATAAGATATATTAGTCAGACTTTCTTTTATCCATCCAGATGGGAATACTAGAAATGGATATCTTTTTTTAATCAAAATTTCCATCTTAAGTAAAAACAGAGAGAACATGAATAGGATGGATCAATTTATTTGCTTTTTGCCAGAAGGTTGCCTTCTGCAATTCATTCAATTGACTAGTTTTAATTTCCTTTATACATTCATTAGGGCATTGAAGGGGATATGACTATTCAGTTTTAAACATCACTTGGGCTCCATTTATTAACTCCCTTGTCTTAGAACTACCCCATTGCCTGTAGTTGCTATGTTCCATGCTTTGCGGAAGACAAGTTCGACATTCTCTGAAAAGTGTGCAAATATGTAATTACCCCACCCCACTCTGATCTGGATCGTGTCTCTTGTGGGTATTGTGCAATTGTACATCTGGTCAAGAACTCTTTGGCATGAGGCTGGGAATTGGCTATGTCGGAGAGGGAAGGAATAGGACACTGTTTTTCTGTTCACAGAATAAACCTAAGAAAATATCCCTTCTTGCATGGGTGTAAAATTAGCTCCTTTCACTGTCTTTTGATTATTTACATTTGGACAGTGCAGCAGAATTGCCAAGAGTTGGTAACTCCCATCACACCTCAAACGCTGGTGTTTCTCCTCACACAAGGGAAAACTTCATACCCCTGCAGTCTCTATTGGCTACACTGATAAATAGACAGGTTTAGTCTTTGTTCTTCCTCTTGCATTTTCTAATGAGGTAAAACACGTACACAGTAGAACACATAAAGTGTACTTGAGTGTTTATGTGTACTTGAGTGACTGTTTATGCACTTTTGTGTAGCTGCCCATCCAGGTCACAAGAGAGAATGTTTACAACACTCCACTGAGTCAGTCCCCACTCCAGAGATAAACACTACTCCAACTCTATCACCACTGATTAGGTTTGGTCATCCCTAAATTTGTATGGATTATATTCATATTTCCTGTCTTTTCTGTGTTCCCTGTATGCTAAAAATTATGGCCCTTGTTTTTAAGTGATACTTGTGAAAACCGGATACAATTTGGGTGTACAATGTGTAAATCCAGGTCATTCATCTCCTTAGAGAATATCTCAGTGAATGAATATTAATAAAATGCACTAGCTAAGTATAAATAGTGAAATACTGTATTTCTTTTCTGTTATCTAACATAATTTCAATTTTTTATATAGGAGATTTCAAGACCAAAAATAACTGTTTGACCAAGGTACACATAAAACTAATTGTAAGTTTTCCATGTTTTGGTGATTATTGATATTCTCTGGATTTAAAAACCTACCTAGGACTCCACAGTGATGAATGGGTTTACTGTAAGCAAATTTATAATTTTCATCTACTTTGCTTCCTACTTCATGAGTCTAATTTTTCAGGGTTCATTAATTGACTTTCCTCTGTGACTGTTACATATTGTTTGGATTTCCACTTACGTCATTTTTGTCCTCTAATCTATAGTATGCTTCTTTGAAATTCTTGGTTCTTATTTAACTCATTTCTCCCATTTTTATATGATTCTCTATGCACAATATTAATTTCATTTGCCTTCCCCTGGATTTCAAGGATGACAATTAACTTTTCCTCTTACTTGATTTATCTATTTTTTAAATGATTGTTTTTAAACCAAACAAGAAATCTTTCCCCCATAGTCAGTTTCTCTCAACCACTCCTTCATTTCTGTTGTTTGCACCATCATTCTGCCAATTCCCGAAGCCAGCCAGTGGGAGTTCTTTGACTCTCTCTCCACTGTCTCCCCAGTCCTGCTCATAATTCATATTCTCATCAACCAAAGCCCTGATTGCACTGATGATCTAATATTCCTGCCTGGTCCACCCTCTCCCAGCTGCAATCCATCTAATATAGACTCCCTAAACCTCTGATCGCATTAGGAGAGTCATCTGCTGAACAACTTAAATCAGTATTTCTCCAAGTCAAGAAGGTGTAGGTCCTTTTTTTAAAGGAAAAAATATTCCATATCAGTGGTTCTCAACCCCTTTGAAACAATGAAAATACATCCTGCATGTCAGATATTTACATTACGATTCATAACAGTAGCAAGATTACAGTTATGAAGTAGCTACGAAAATAATTTTATGGTTGGGGGTCACAACAACATGAGGAACTGGATTAAAGGGTCGCGCATTAGGAAGGTTGAGAACCACTGTCACAGATTATCAGCATCAACTAAAATTAGGTTTATTATCATATAATATAAATAAGTGCTAGCATAAGCCTATTTAGAAAATCCTTCTTACAGATTGTGTGTAATTATAAAATCAAATAGATTGTAATTCATACTAACAACAGTACTATGAAACTAATACAACTCAAATGAATAAGATTAATTAATTCTCCCTCACTGTGTGTATTGCACTAATTGCTATTCTTTGTACACTAGAAACCTTCAGAGAAGTGTTGGGAGGATTGCGTCATCTCATGGCACCACAGTATAATGGCAGGACTATAAATAACGCCATGGTCTTTGAGATGATGCAATCCTCTCCACACTCTCCTCCATTCAAAACATTTCAAAAATTCATGACTTCTATTTGCTACAATGTCGTTTACCTTCACTGATAGCAAATGCATCATTTATCTCTTAAGTCAACCAGGGTTGATCTTTTTCACTAACATTCAAGTTCACAAACATTAAAACAGTCATTATGTGATTACTGTACAACAAATGATAAGACAAATGAAATAATTCTGCAGTTTACATGTTGGGTCCCGGCATCCAGATGCCATAGAATATGTTTATAATTATTTCATAGATAAAAACCCTAACTGTGATACATCTAAAAATACATCACAGGACATCAACTTAAGCACACTGATTTAAGATGATACCGTACTCCCTATATATTCATGCCAAGGTAATCCAGTAGATGTTGTTTTCTTCCTGTGGGAGTGTATGTATGTCCTATAGCATTAACTAGATTTTAAGCTCCTTTGTGCTTTTGTAGTCTCGCACAAGACCTTGTATATGTTAATCTTCTCTAAAAGTTCTCATCATTGACCCTTAAGTGAATGAACTCTGTTCATTGCTCCCTGTTTTCTGCGTTTCCCTATAGTCAGAGTGATTTGCTAATAGCTCACTGCCTTCCTTACCCCAAAGCCTCTCCACCTTGAAAAATGCACCCTAAACATACTCACAGCCTATATTTTATCTATGACACTTTCTGCATTTAAAATAGTGTAACTTCTTTCCTGACTGGATTATTGCCTCTTCTATTTCTTAGCTAACCTTTGTTAATACCTTCTATTTCTTTGCTGAGACTTCCTATTTTGTACATTTTCCCCATGTATGTTCATAATTGCTATTTGAAGCATTTTTATAATGGCTGCTCTAAAACTTTCACTAACATTTTTGTCATCTTGATGTTGACAACAATTGATTCTCTCTTATCCATTAAGGTGCACATCTTCCTGGCTCTTAGTTTAATGAGTGGTTTTCAGTTGAAGCCTGAACATTTTGGAAATTATGTGTAGGGAACTATATATATTATTTTGACCATCTGTTTTAGCTGTTTTCTGCAGACTCCATTGCTGCGGGGCAGGGAGTGTGCCACCTTATGACTGTTAGGTGTGGATAGAAGTCCAGGATTCCCCACTTGGCATCTGCTGACACTCCCCACTTGGCATCTGCCAGGGGGGAGGCACCCTTCATGAATTCCAGTGGGGGTGGGATTTCTAGTTCCCCACATGGGGTACCTCCCATTGTACCTACAGATTAAAGGTGTCCTCACCACCACTGTGTGGTGGCAAAAGTCCCAACTGTCTGCTGGGTTTCCTTGGTATTGCTCTCCTGTAGAGAAGGAAAGATGCCATAATACTGATGGGTGGGAGACCAGACTCTCCCCATGGTCTCCAGACACATTGGAGTGGGACTTCCTTATAGTCCCACTATAAGGAAGACAGAGACAAAAGTCTCTCTCTGCCCCATCTGGTCAGACACCAGCTTGATGAGGAATTTAGGAAGCTTCCTTACAGCCTGGCAGGGAAATAGGTCCCAGCTTCAGAAATAAGATTTAGGTTTTTTTTCTACTCTATTTTTCCAAAGATTTTCCTTTCTTACCCAGTTTTTCTGAAGAAGTAATTATTGACAAAGACACTTCTACACAGTAAGTTTCCAGTGCTTATTCCCTGGCCTTTTCTCTCACCCATTCTTTAGGCGCTCTCGTCAGACACCAAGCCTGTAAACCATTCCTGGATTGCTTAGAATTCATAAGTTTGTATCTCCAGCCTCAGCCTCTCTCTTCAAGTCCAAGCTCACATATGCAAGAGTTCACCCAACATCTCCGTTTTGGTATCTAACAGGCACTTCATTTTGATTCCACCCCACCTCTGCTACTGCCCCAGATCTATTCCTCTCCAAATTTCCACACTCAGCAATCATTATTCTTCCAGAAGCTCCTGTCCAAAACAATGAATCCCACTCATTCTCTCACAAACTGAATGAGTCGAACAGAAACGCTGTAGGCTCAAATTTCAAAATACATTCATGACTACTTTTATGAACTTCCACTGTTCCCATTCTCATCTAAATCACCACTGTTTCTCATCTGGGCCACTGCAAAACCCTTCAGAACTCTTGTTTCCAACCTTGTTTCAAGTGCCCAGAGTCTATTCCCATAAGTGCTAGTTTTTATGATGGTCCAATTACCAAGTCATGACAATTCTCTACACAGAAATTTCTAATATCATCTTGTCTTATTCATGGTAAAATGGAGAGTGCTGCCCCAGCTCCTACCAGTGTCCATCTCACTGGCCCTGTCCCACTCATTGGCCTTCCCTCAGCTCTACAGTCGAAACAAGCCGCTCTAACCACTGGGCCCTTACACATATTGTTCTGTACACATAGAAAGTTCTTCAAGATATCCTTATGGTTTTTTGGTGGTTTTTTTTTCAATGCTCAAATGCCTCCTAATCTGAGAGGACTTCTTTGATTATCCAGCCCATTTTCTTACTCTCCAGTGTTACTTTCTTTTTTATTCACCCAGTCTTTTCTTTTTTACCTTTATTACCACCTGTTTGTTCATTGATTTCTGGTTCACTCCATGGAAAGTAAGTTCCATGAGAATGGGGGCTTTCTTTTGTTCTCTGCAGTATTAATAATGCCTAAATAATTAGTGACACCCAATAGCTGCTCCATAAATATTTACTGATTAATTTAATTCAAAAATATTTCTCTTATTGGTTAAGAATTTTTTTCTGATTGACGTATTTTCTGCCAGATATAGGTCAGATCAAATTGAAGATGCATATTTAACATATAATATTTCATCTCTTATTTTGTGTACTCTTTTTCTCCCCGCAAGGAAGCACATGTGTAAAGTGGCAGCAAAATGTAATAAGAAAAACTAATAATAATAATACTTTTAAAAGTCAGTTCATTTAGAACTTGATATTATTGTGTTCCTTTTTTCTAGTAATTGAACTTTCCATTTTCTTTTAAAGAAATTGGTAGACATAGAGATCATCCAGTGTGACAACTTTTATGATTACAGTTATAGAAAAGCCATGAAAATGTAATGCATCCCCCAAATTTAGAATAACATATTACTCTCACATGAAATCTGCATTTGCTTTAATACCTACCATTACCTTATGTGTTTTAATGGTAAGGTTTACTTCTAACACCCATGTGCACTTATTCTTTGAGGTAATAATCTCATAATGGCAGGTGGAAGCTGCTAGAACTTGAGAAATGAGCAATTACGTTTCTAGATTGTTTTTAATCTTTCTGGGAATTTCTGTTTGCAGAACATGACGGAAGTCTGTTTCTTTTCCTTTTTATTTCAGATTAATATGAGGGTACAAATGTTTAGGTTACATTGTTTTCATTTCTAAGGTAAAGTTCAAGTTGTAGTGGAGCCCTTTACCCAGGGGGCGCTGCTGAGCACCCTCACGTTGTGCACATTAGGTGAGATCCTGCCAATTACCCTCTCTTCTCTCTTCTCCCCTCCTCTCTCTCTCCTCTCCCCTCCTCCTCACTAGACTATACTTGTATTTTTCTATCATACAAGTATATGGGCTTATAGTTATTTATATATTGGCTGATTTATATATTGGTTTGTATATTGGTATATATATACCAATTTCTTTAAAAGAAAATGGAAAGTTCAATTACTAGAAAAAGGAATACAATAATACCAAGTTCTAAATGAACTGACTTTTACAAGAATTATTAGTAGTAGTTTTGCTTATTACATTTTAGTGCCAATTTGCTCACATGGTTCCTTGGGGTGAAATTAAGCAATCTACCACCTTGACCTCCCAGAATGATAGAATTACAGACATGACTACTCTGGATACTTTTACCCCCCATTCTTGTGATAATTTACTTAGAATAATGTGTTTCAACTCCATCCAGGTAAACAGGAAAGATGTAAAGTCTCCGTCTTTTCTTATGGCTGAATAGTAGTACTCCATGGTATATGTACACCACAGTTGGTTAATCCATTTGTGGTTGATGGGCACTTAGGTTGTTTCCATGTTTTGGCAATTGCAAATTGAACTGAAATAAACATTCTAGGGCAAATTTCCTTGTGGGAAGATGAAGACATTTGTACTAGAATGTTTATCCAGTGAGATTAGCCCACATCACAAAATTCTGAATCTGTAGATCCTGGCGTGGATGTGAAGAGAAGGGAACATTTTTGCACTGCTGGTGAGGTTGCAAACTAATACCATCTCCATGGAGAGAAATATGGAGAATTCTTAAAGAACTAAAATTTGAACTTCCATTTGATCCTGGTAGGTATTTACCCAGATGAAGTCTGTTTCTAAAGTTTGAATTCGCTCTCCTAGTGAGAATGTTTAAAAAATAATTGGGCACCTGAAAAGAATTTGCTATAGCAAAGGTTTTCAGATATACCCAAAAGATTCTCTGTCCCCTTGGTTGTTAGAATAAAATTCGCCTAAAGACTTAAATAAAATTGAGGAATATTATTTTCCACATAAAAAGTAAAAAGTGTCCTCAAAATATGCAAATGTCTCTCACTACGTTAGGCCTTCCAATTCTCTTGAGACATTTGCTATGATTCATGAATTAGTTTTCTTGCTACTATAACTATAGAATAGCCCTTGAAACCATCTTTAATTCTCCCTTTACAAGACTGTTTCTTGATCTTCAATTTTACCTGTTGAAGATGTTCCAATGGCTTTTCTTTATTTTTTCTTTTTATTAAATCATAGCTGTGTACCTTAATGCAATTGTGGGGCACAATGTGCTGGTTTTATATACAATTTGAAATGTTTTCATCAAACTGGTTAACATAGTCTTCACAGAATTTTCTTAGTTATTATGTTAAGACATTTGCATTCTACATTTAGTAAATTTCAATGGCCTTTTTTTTAATGGATGATTTTGGTTTCTTTAATTATTATTGGATTTATTTATTTATTTATTTATTTATTTATTTATTTTTGAGAAAGAGTCTCACTCCAATACCCTGGGTAGAGTGCCATGGTGTCAAAGGTCACAGCAACATCAAACTCTTGGGTTCAAGCCATCCTCTTGCCTCAGCCTCCTGATCACTGAGACTATGGGTGGCTGCTGCAATACCTGGCTGATCTTTCTATTTTTAGTAGGGATGGGGTTTCACTCTTGCTCAGGCTGATCTCCAACTCCTGAGCTCAGAGATCAAGCAATCCACCGCCTTGACCTCCCAGAGTGTTAGGATTATAGGTGTGAGCCAATGAATTTAAATGCTCAAGAAAGAAAAAAAATCCCACATCTTTCACTGGTAAATGAAAGCCCTTCACAGCCTTTCATGAGTTAATCTCAGTCAGCTTTCCCCAGAGGTGACTTCTTCCCCTGATCTTGTATTATGGATCAAAACAATAATCCGTACTTTATTAAGTATCTCATACCTTTACCACCTGGTAATACTCTGTACATTTTTTTGAGGCTGATTTACGTGTCACTTTCGGCACTGAGGAGGCATTGAAAACTGTTTTAGGTTCCTGACATTGCTTACATAGTAGAGGGAGAAGTAGTTCCTGCCCTCCAGGAGCCTTCCCCGTCCACTCCTCTTTGAACTGCTCCCCAATCAGAATCATATTAATTTCCCCAGGTCTGTCCCAATGAACTGATACATATCTTAGTCTACCACTGAACGATGCACATTTTTAGGATAGTCCCCTCTCTTAATCATCCACATTTACTCTTGATTCTAGCTTATTTCAGTGCAGAAAACATGTAAACTCAATGCTTGTAGGTTTGGGATTAATAAGAGGAGATACAATGAAAGGTTGAAAGATTCATTTAACCATTTTGATATTTTTCTTCTTCCTATAGCAAAACATTTAAAAAGTTTTACTTGCTATGAATAAAATCACTTAGTTATTTCTTATAAAAGAGAATCCTAAAACTTAGGAAGAAGTTTTATTGATAGAGGATTTTGAAATGTACTAATTTTTTTAAAAATAAAGTCTCTTTTCCGACATTGACAAAAAGAGACAAAATTTGCTTTTATGTGAAGTCATGGCAATTTTTTCTACGCTCAAAGGCCATTAGCCACGTATTTCCTAGGTTATACATTTCTTTATACTAAAAATGAGATACCAGGCAATTTGCCCATCGGTTTTTAATGAGTCACAGTATTTGAAGGCTATGAACTGAATCTTATCATTCATTTATGGTCTTGTCCTACAGATGTTGTGTTTTATAGAAGACAGTGTGAAACAAACAAAATGGAGCTTTTTAATAAGCTGCACTATTAATTGCAACTGAGCCATTTCAGAAAATAATGGCATTTCACAGAAGAGAATAAAAAACCTAAAGTGCCTTTTTCCTGAAATAACAAATAGATAAATGAGTAAAGATGCATAAATGTTAACACAGTGACCAATAAATGTGTACTGTTTCCCATCTAAGAAAAGTCACAATAAATAGCACAGCTCTTTGCAGCTTAGCTTCTGCTTCAGATAAGCCAATCATGAGTCAATATTGCCAATAAGTCCTTGTCCTTTTTCCTAAATTATAGTTGAACAATAAATCTACCAATAATTTAGTGCCCTTTTAAAGGCCACAATGGAGGCTAATACCCAAATTCAGGCTAAACTCCATTGTCTAGGTAATCCCTGACTATCCACTGATCATACCTTAATTATGCGCCTTCAATCTCAGCATCCCTAGGCATGCTTCCCTCCTCTTCTTTGCTCATTTTGGTCTCAGTAAAAACCTTATGATCTGTTGCCTAAACAGGGTCTATCTCTATCACCAGGACGAATATGTTGTGCTGGCATCATAGTTAGCTGCCATCTCCAACTCCTGGGCTCAAGTGATCTTCCAGCTTCAGCTTCCAAAGTAGCTGAGATGACAGGTGTATACCACCATGCCCTGGTAAATTTTGTATTATTTTGTGTGAGACAGAATGTTTCTATGTTGCCTCAGCTGGTCTCAAACTCCTGACCTCAAGTGATCCTCCTGCCTCAGCCTCCCAATGTGTGGGATTATAGGTGTGAGTCACTGAACCTGGCCCTAAACATTTTTAATAACCTTGACCGGCCACACACATTTATTTAGTTCACACTTATAGGAGTTTAATTCTAAAACATAAATCTAATGGTATTATACCCCTGCTTTCAAAAACTTCGTTGACCTGTTTAATCAGTTCCCAATACTTCATATAGTCTTTATTGACAATGATTAATTGTGATGTTGATGAAATATTCATTCATCACATAGCTTTTCTTAAACATCTCTGTGGTGAGCATAAAGATATGCATCGCTCTGTTAGAGAGATATGATGATATGCATTGCTGTGTTAGGGAGATACAACCATATGCATAGCTGTGTTAGGGAGATACAACCATATGCATCGCTCTGTCAGGGAGATACTATGCCTCCCTCCTGGGGTTTGCATTTCGCATTAGTTTCTTATGGCTGCTGTCAGAATTTGCCACAAACTTAGCTTCTTAAAACAATACAGATTGATTATCTGGCAGGTCTAGAGGTTAGAAGTCCTAAAGTTAAGGTATTAGAAAAACAGATCTCCTTCTGTAATTTCCAGGGAATAATCTATTTCCTTACCTCTTCTGGCTTCCAGAAGCCGCCTGCATTCCTTGGCTCCTGGCTCTGGCTGCAAAGCCAGCAGTGTAACATCTTCAACTCCCAATTAGTCTCTCCCTCTCTCCCCACTGTACCGCTTCTTCCTTCAGCACATCTCCATCTCTGCCTCTGACACTACCAGAAAGGTGGCTGAAGCATTTGTAAAATCAACCTCGAGAAGTGCATTTCTACTCCTGTTGCTATTTCTCAGGCTTCATGTTGAGTTTTGCCTGGGTGCAAATACGGATGTGTAAAATGGAAGAGCTAACGCCTGTGTTGTTCAAAACTTTACCCAAATGTCAAATTTAATGTCAAATTCCCCCTGGGCATTTAAAAACATTTGCAAACAGATTGTTAACTGTGACTGATAGGCAAAGATAGTAAAGCTATAGCATTAACTAGCTGCTGCCAGCCAGGGATCAACTAGAAATCAGGATTTAGCTGCTGTGAACCTACAAAGTAAATGCCAAAATAGTTACAAACAATGGGAACCCAAATTAACTTCCACACAATTTTCAGGGTTAAAAATACTATGTATTTAATGTCGTATGAAAGGCAGTCTGTCCCTTGGCCTATAAATGAATAAGTGAAGGAAGGAAGGGAGGGAGGGAGGACTATGGGGAAGGGAGGAAATTATAATTACTATCACCATTCATCTCCTTAGAATGATTTTGAACTAGTACATTTTTCCCCTTCCTTCTTTTTATCTTCATATCCTTCCCCAAGTCTTTACTGAATTGTTTCCTAGTGTCCTGGGTATATAATAATATACAAAGCAGAGCAGTCCATGCCATGATGGTGATTCTTTTCCGGAATGAGGATATGGGTAAGCAAAGGTTGCTGCAGATCCTGAAAAGCTCTAGACCAGTGGTTCTCAACCTTCCTAATGCAGCAGCCCTTTAATACAGTTCCTGTGGGTCGCAACCCACGGGTTGAGAACCGCTGCTCTAGAAGAATGTGACAATGAGAGTCAGGTGTGGTGGGAGGTGGCCCTCCACGAGGGGGCACCCTGTGAGGGGGGAAGTTTGAAGTCAACCCTGAAGCACGGGAAAGAAGACCCTTCTGACAACAGGGGAGGACCGTGAGCAGAGCCACAAGTTCAGCAACACTGAGGGGAGCAAGCGTGGGTGTCAAAGTAAAATACTACCTTCTAAGCTGGTATTTTTTCCTTCACTTTTCATGAAGATAATTAAGATCACGTTGATTTTACTACTTATGACGATAGACTAGTTTATTTCTGTTTACAGCACCCAAAATTCAAGGCACCTGTGTCAGACCCTTATATAACCATAGAACCCTTACATAACCTACATATTAAATGCGTCTCAGATTCTGACTTACTATTGAATCTGAATGCTTTTAACTATGAATCACGGCATACCACTTTAGAAATGAAGTCAGAGGCCCCCATAGAGCTATGGTTTCAGTTCCTTTTCTTTGCAAAGGGTGGAAAATATCACTAGTCCAGGAATTTGCTTAGAGGAAACCCAAGTACTTCAGAATTAAATTAGGTATAAATCTCAATATTTTACTAATCTTTGAGTAATATTATCTCATATATTGATATTATAAATATTAGCTAACATTTCTATTATTGGATTATTAGACTCTCAAAGAGCTTGTGCTGTTTCGTGTCACCCCTGTCTTCCTGCTGTATGAATTTGTTTTTCCTCCCCATTTTCCAACTTGTAAAACATCACATGCCTCAGATACCTCCTGCTCTGGGAGGATTTCCAATCATCTTTCTCCTCGTTCACCTTTGTAAATGGAGCTAGAGGAGACCATTATCCACTGGACACGTTTTACTCCTCACATATACTAGACAGCTGAGCACTTTGCAAGTATGCAAGAGTTCACTTCTATTTCCTGATTTGATTAAATGTTTGATGTGATATTGTAAGGAAATGTCCTAAAGGTGACCATCTCTTCAGTGATGTAGGGATGGTCATAGTGACCTGGAATTCACTCCTCTAGAAAGTCCCCATTTGCAAACTTTTTACATAAAGGGACATCTGAATGGCCTGGTTCAATTGTTCAACCTCCAGGAGCTTCTTATGAAAGAGGTACCAAAAATGAGGGCCTGGATAGTTTAATGAAAGTTATCTTCATGGTAAAAAAAAAAACCGTGAGCTCTTCACAATAAAAAACTTTGAGCTCTTCAGGGAAAGAAAATAATAAACTAAGAAAGCAGCTTAGAAACAATGTATCATATAATGAAATTTTTAATATTTAGAAAGAAAATGCACTAGGAACATATTTGCTTTTGATTAAATGTAGTAAATAAATGAAACAATCATTTCTTCTCATAGATAAAACCGGATTTTTAAAACATACTTAATATAATATCACTGTTAGTAGAGAGTTATCTTTAAAAGAGCAAAAAATTTGAGGCACAACTATAATTAAACTTCCCTTACCTAAAAGCAAAGTAACAGACAAATTAGTATTTCATGGGAAACATCAGTTATTTCATCAATCAAAAAATTATTGACAATTTGGCTTGAAATATCTGATAAATTCAGTAATAGAGAATGTCCTTCCATCAAAGGAAAATCAACCGAAAAGTAGGTCAGTGTACAGTTAGAGATAATATTAATTTTACTATAATTTTAGTGAATGAATCAACTGCAATAATTATGATTGGTGGATAAGTCCCACTTCCAGATTATTCATGATTATCTATTGTATACTGATCTGACTAAAGTTTACGAAGAAATTTTTTCTTCCAGAAGACTGGTAAGCTTAGCTTATTGAAAATTACCAAAAAGAGTGTGACTGATTACTAAAATTTCAGATGTTGCAAAAAAGATGCCTTTCACTCCTTTTTCACAATATTAATGTATAGGTTGATAGTACCAGACTATCTAAAAGGTTACTTCATCTGTGACATTCCATTAGTAATCTTTTCATCAATATCAATGACAACAATAAAGGTTGTATTCTTGTGTGGTCTACTTTCAAAAACATTTAGCAAATGCCAAGTCAATGCCATGTAGAAGGCAGCCAGAGATTATTTTTTCTCCTCCTTCAACTAATGGATCAGCAGATAATGATGCCTTTCACTAGCCAAATTATAATTTTAAAAAGTCATCCAGGCCTCTCAAGATGTACCAGGTGACTTTAGATTTCAAAAAGTTGATCAGTTGCTGGAAGCACATATTCTTGCCAACAACAAGCCCCACACAATTACTATCTAAATTTTAAAGGTGTAACAGAAATTATTATAGTTATAATTAAATCACTTAGCTGCATGGAATGTGATTCTCCTTTCTCCTCCAACCTGGAAATATGTATGAGGAAACACAGAATAAAGCCTTTCTCATCATTTGCACAATCAAGTATAGAGGGAGGGAACCATTCATTCATTTTTCTCATTCCTCTCCCCAAATATTTTAAGGCAGCTCTTGTTTTAGAGGCCTTAGAATTCCACAGAAGATAGCCGAGTAAACCCATCTCCTTAAGTCATGAAACCATAAATGACTGTCAGGGAAAGAAAAGAGGTTATGTAACATTGATACAGTTAAAACCACTGTGACAGGATGGAAACCTTATTGCAATGCTCCATGAAATATACAACCAATATAGGAATCAATCCTATATAGTGCTTTGGTTTGTTTGTTGAAAGCCACATGAAGTAATTTTTGTACCATTTATTTGTGTAGTCTATTAAGAGGTGACATGTATCAAAGGCAATATATGTGTTTTGAAAGGCAGTAAATTACAGTGGCTAAGAGACTAAGGAGACAGGCTGCCTCTGTGAAGATTCTGGTCTGGAATTTAATATGTAACCTTCGATATCACTTCTCTGTGCACTAAAATATTCTGTGCCTAAGTTTCTTCATCTGTAAAATGAGAGTACTTATGGTACCTACTTCATTGAGTTGTTATATGGATTAAATATCATGTGTTGGGTACATATATAAATTCTGCCACATGAGAAGTTCTATGCAAATGTGAGCTTCCATTATTATTATTGCTTGTAATTTCTCAATTTCTCAAAAATATGAATTATAAATATTCCCCATTAATGAATATTGTAATACTCGATCAGGGTATGAACTGAGAATTGTATAGATAACCCCAAATGTCATTTAGTTTGGTCTATTGACCTCTCATTATTACACAGTCTATTTACACTAATAAGCCATAGCTCTTTCCATGAAGGAAATTATAATCCAGTGGTAGAAAGAAACAGTAGATTTTAATTAAATGCAAGATGTAGTAGAAGGTGCTGAATAAAGGCATGGGCAAAGTTGGGATCCAGTGTTCTTGGAAAGTTCTTATTTAGAGGATATCTTTTAAAAGTTGAAAGCTGTGTATTATTTTGATAGGTGGATATGGTTGGATAACATAGTATGTTGTGGCTAAGCAGGTAGAGAGGTGTAATAGGAAATGCTTGGGTTAATAGGTAAGGACTAGACTGGGGATATTGGGGATCTTAAATGTTTCACTGAAGAAACTGACATTTAAGACAAGAGAACCAATGAAAGTGTTTAACCAAGAGCAGAAATTAAATTACCTTTAATTATTAAAATATAACACTGGCAATAGTAGAAAGAATGTGTTAGAAACTTTTGGTAAACCATTCTGGTAAAATAGTATTGTTCATACTTTGAACTCCCACATCTACCCCTAAACACGGCACACAAATTTAAAATGAAATAATAAAATAAATAAATAATAAATACCTGCTATAGCCACACTCAAAACCAAATCAATGCTTTATAGATCATAAATGGAAGAAAAACCAAGAGTAGTGAGAACTGTGCCCCTAAGTCCCAGCCACAATGACATTTTGATCCTAAAGCAAGAATTGCTTGTGGGGTACTGATGTAAAAAGTACAATGAGCGTGGTGAATGGCTGTAGCCAGATTCACCACATTAAAGGAGCAGCCAAAGGACTTTGGGATCCCCTCAAAGGATCTGGAAGATAGCTGCCCCTCTGATGGCAACTTCAGTTTATACACTCCTAAATATGCCAACCACTTGGACTGAACTGGTTCAAACTGGTCTTTCCTTCGCCAGTGAAACTTATTACTAGTTTTGAAGCAGGGAGACCCTGAACTCAAGACAATCCTATAGAAAGAATACTCCCAATAGCACAAGGAAAACTAAAAGTAAGAAAAACAACCAACAGGAAGCCATACTAGAGAATATTACAAATGAAAATTTCCCAAATATCACCAAAGATTCTGACACACTCCTTTCAGAGGGATATCGGACCCCAGGTCACATCAACTCTAATGGAGCTTCTCCAAGACACATTGTGATGAACCTGTCCAAACTCAAGACAAAAGAAAAGATTCTTCAAGCTGCCAGGAGTAAGCGCCAATTAACCTACAGGGGCAAATCCTTCAGAGTGACTGCAGACTTCTCTAATGAAACTTTCCAAGCAAGAAGACAATCGTCATCTCCCTTTAATCTATTTAAACAGAACAATTTCCAGCCCAGAATTCTATATCCTGCTAAGCTAAGCTTTAAAATTGATGGAGAAATCAAATCATTTACTGATATACAAACATTGAGGAAATTTGCCACAACAAGACCAGCTCTACAGGAAATACTTCAACCTG